>WHVD01000120.1:0-263190 GCA_015178975.1 Hysterangium stoloniferum
TCCACGTATTTTCCAAGCACGGAGTTCCGTCCCACGTGACTTCCGATCGAGGATCAGAGTTCGTGTCTCACTTCTTTAGATCCCTCGGAAAATCCTTGGACATGACATTACATTTCACGTCCGGACATCACCCGGAAGGTGACGGACAAACCGAACGCGTCAACCAGACATTGGAACAATACCTCCGCGTATATTGCAACTATCAACAGGACAATTGGAAAACCTTGTTACCACTTGCAGAATTTGCTTACAACAATGCACCCTCGGCCACTACTGGCGTTTCCCCGTTCTTTGCAAATAAAGGATATAATCCAAATATTACAGTACATCCAGAACGAAATCTCGCCTCTGTTCGTGCTCAAGAGTTCACCACGGACCTCCACGAGCTCCACGAGGAACTCCGACTGCAATATTGTCCGCCCAAGAGCAATACCAACATTCAGCGGACAAACACCGGATCCCGCCACCAAACTTCAAGATTGGCGACCGTGTTTATGTCAAAGCTCAATTCTTCCGGACTACCCGTCCATCAAAGAAGCTTGCTGAAAAATATTTAGGTCCTTTTGAAATTATCGCACAAGTAGGTTCAGTTTCTTGGACTCTACGGCTTCCGGATAGCATGCGCGCGGTACACCCGGTATTTCATGTCTCTATGCTAGAACCTTGTACTGCTAACACTATCCCGGATCGCGTGCAATCTCCGCCTCCTCCTGTCGTCATTGACGGAGAACCCGAGTTTGAAATCTCTCAGATTTTAGATTCAAAAATTGACAAGCGTCGACGCACTTGTAAACTGCTTTACTTGGTCAAGTGGGCGGGTTACGAGGGTACCGATGAAGAAACCTCATGGATTTTGGCCACGGAACTTGGTAATGCCACGGAAATTGTTACTGACTTTCATACAGCTTACCCACTCAAACCTGGACCATTATCGTCTCTCTGACCGCACTCCGCGGACCCCGTGTTACGTTTGGACTCATTTTCACTATTCCCTGTCGCCCTATGTCTCTCTTTGCTTTTACAGGTTCTGACATGTCTTGTCAAGTCTTTAAGCGGATTCCCCGCGGACTTTGGCTTTGACTTTTAATTTTTATGTTTTTTCTTTCACGCTTTGCTTTTATAATTCAAATTATTTTTATTCTACACTACTTTTTCAGTCTACATTTATGGGACTGTTCTTTTTCCCTGCTTCCTCAGCTATCTCCTCTGGGAGCTCCGCGACCTCCGCGGCAACCCCGTCCTCATCCGATCCGGCATCCTCGGAACTCCCGACTTGCGGCTCTTCAAAGACATAGCCGCCATACTCCGCCAGGAACTTCCAAAACTCCTCGCGGAGTCCGGACAGCTCCTTTGCCACCACAATTTGGACTTTGTTGCTCTTCCGGAGCAACTCGTTTTGGGCCTCGATGCCCTCGGCGATCCGTCCAAGGACCTCGTCCAACCCGGACAACCCGTCCGTCCCGCTTATGTCTCGCGCCCCGGATCCCGTGGCCTGCTCGTGCACAAGCGAGCACCTCGCCTTGAGGTGCGCGCATTGATAACATCCCGGCCCCCGGCCGGCCTTTCGGTTGCATTCCGTGTTCCGGTCGTTGCAACCGGAACACCGCGGCTCGTTCCGCGTCGGAAGACGGACTGGCGCCGCCTTCCTTGCCTTCTGTTGAGTTGGTCAGTCTCCGCGGGTATTCCATGGACATGAGGCCTACCTTTTGGGGGCTCTCTGGCTCCCCCTCGGACTCCGACTCCACCTCTGTCGCTTTGCGCTGAAAACCACAAGTCAGTAAAAAAAAAAAAAAAAATCGACAAGTGAATTTGGGACTTACCTTTCCCGCAACAATGGCGGCCCTCTCCGCGGCCAACCGGGCTTTCTCCGCAGCCACCCGGGCGTTCTCCGCGGCCACTCGCGCAGCCTCCTCCGCCTCACGTTCCCTCTCCTTTGCGGCCTCTTCCTCCGCGGCCAATGCTTCCTGGTACTCCTTGTCCAGGGCCTCCTCAGCCTCCCTCGCCTCTCTCTCTGCTGCTTCACGAAGCTGGCGCTGCTCTTCTCGCCGCGCCAACAATTGGGCCGCCGTCCACGGCGCCCGATACGGAGTGCCCGTGGAGGGCCCTGCTGTCGGCATTGGTTTGCGTGGTGTTGGTTTTGGTCCCATAATGACGAAAATGGGGGTAATAAAGAAGAAGAAATTTCTATTTTTTCAATTTTTTATATAGGCTCGTCGCGTTTGAACCTTACCTTCCAGATCACATGACTCTTTGACACATACGTGTAACCGACATGACTTTTGACACATGCGCGTAGCCGACAAGAACCTTATTTAGGTCTAGAGCCTCTTTGGGACTTCGGCATAAAGGGAGGATACTGTTACGACCCGGACAAATCCCGCCGGACTCCGGGCACTAACTCGTACGCCCCCACGCGCTACAAGCACCAATCGTCTGTTTATAGGATTTCCCGCCCGGACTCCGTTACGTCAAGACTCGTTACGGTTACGTTCGACCTCATTAAGACACATATCAGTCACCGGACTTCCCCCGGACCCCGTCTCTGTCTATGTCCGTCTTCGTCCCACGCATCAGTCACCGGACCCGCTTAGAATCCCGTCACCGCTCTAATCGAGCCCCGTTCCCGTTTTAGTCAAATGACCTGTCACGATTTAGGACTCCGCTCCCGCTCCGTTTCCCGTTATGGGTTATGCTTTGTCACGATTCGGACTCCGCTCCGTTCCGTCCCGTTCCTAACACCAATTTGGTGTTTACTATTCCCGTTTTATGTTTTGCTCGTCTCGTCTCATTATTACTGGATTCGGTATGTCATGCATTCCACGGTCTATATAAACTGGCAGATGTTGTACATACAATCCAGTCAGAAAATTAGCTTAGATTTCCCCCAGTAATCTAATACATTTTCCTCTCTAAAAACCCTACTCTCATCAGACCGCTCGCACTAGTCGGAGCCCACGGGCTCCGGCGCATCTATCTCTCTCGACTATCTCGATTCACGACTCTCGACTCACGACCTACGACTCACGACCCACGAACCCCCGCCCGGACTCCCCGGGATTCCCGTCCGCCTGTCTGAAATTGGACAACACGATCTAGCGAGGGCGCAGCCTATAAGCTGAAGCCAAGTCCTACCGGATATCCCGCGGGTTTCTCCGGAAACCCGGCCTGAGTGTGTATCCTAACAAAAACAGACGTTGGCTGTAGAGAGTTTGGAAGGATGACCACCAGAGGACTTAGAAAGGTGGGAATGATGTTTAGAGTGAAGTCTAGAGATAGTAGCAAAGTTATATCCAGTAGAAACTGAAATATGTTTGGCAGAATGGCCAGCATCAAATAGAGAAAGGATCTCATGCTGGACAGCAGGGGACAGAGGATGCATAGTTGAAATTAGAAGAATCTTAGCTGTGAGAGCCCTTCTTCTTATACTTTAGCACAGCATGATCACATGACATGTTGAAAAAAATAAACAAGTGCAAACAATCAACATTGTCATATGATTTTCATGCAAAAGCCTGTCAGTTACAAAAGGTATCCAATGACCCCTCTCTATTAAAATATTCATATTGTTACCATATATGGATATTACATAATGACCTTATGGTTCCTTGGACTATACATGATAGAGCATGTTGGCAAATATTTTGGTGATTCTTATGATTTTATCTACTGGGGTATAAGCTATACAAGCTGAAACTGCAAAACATTGGATACATTTTGTAAGTCACTGTAAATATTAATATTTTTGCATTCTTCAGAGTGATACCTAATCAACTGAATTTGATTAAATATTAATTCTACAGCAAACAATATGAATGTATATACTTTATTGAATAAATCATTTTAAAAGTTTTGGGTTATCCTCCATAGGTTTGGTGCTAGTTTAGGTGTACACTGGTTCTGGCATGCATTAACCTTAAAATGCATGATCCATAATTAGCATCTTGATATGAAGATGAACCGCCCCTAGGAAAAGGGTGTTTTCATTACCAATTCTAACATGATTACCAACACTTATTGCTGGTAAAATTTAATTGTTACTAAATTTGGGTGGGACAGGGTGTGGATTCAGTCAGACATTAGAAGCATATCTTCACGACAGTGAATATAGCTCGAAAAATACTATGATTTTATAATAAAGGAAGGTAATTTATGAATAACCACTAAGAATGAATGTAAGAGTCCCACAGACATAGTCAACTCTATTCTCATGAACCTCAATTCATCATTTGCAATCATTTAGACTTTTCTTATATCACTTCCACCCCCCCCCCCCCCCCCCAGGACACTGGACAAGCAGCTTGCAGGTTACTGTGATGGTTGCACACTCAGTCTTTGCAACATCGGATTAGTGGGGGGGTCTCACATTCAGTGGGGCTTTTTCTTTTCTTTTCATTTTCTGCTGCATCTCTTCTCTGAGTGGGGGCCTCAGGTTTGGTTATGGCTTGAGGGCAGAATGCTCCTATAGATTATATGAACTGTACTACATACACAGAAATTTTGAGCTCCTTTCTCTGCTGTGTGTTAAGAGCAGAAGATGACAGATGTCGGCTGGCCGACAGGGACCGAACGGAAGGACTTGGCTTCAGCTCATGTGCTGCGCCCTCGCAAGTTACCGTCAGGTGTCCTTAAATTTCGGGCAGGTGAAAACTAGTCCTGTCAAGTAAACCTCTCGGTAAACTACCAATCGGAAACTGAAGGATAAGTTGAGGGTTGGGTTGAGGGGTCGGAGACTGAGAGTCGGAGGCTGAGACAGTCGGAGACTGAGAGAGTCGGAGACTGAGAGAGTCGGAGACTGAGAGAGTCGGAGACTGAGACAGTCGGAGACTGAGACAGTCGGAGACTGAGACAGTCGGAGACTGAGACAGTCGGAGACTGAGACAGTCGGAGACTGAGACAGTCGGAGACTGAGAGTCGGAGATTAGAGGTTGAAGTCGTAAATGTAGGTTGAATCGTAAATTGGATGGAGTCGGAATGTGGTGGTCATGAATAGATAATGGAGTCGGAAATTAGAGGGTATCTAAGTCGATCTAAGTCGATATTCTGATTGATCTAATAACTACATTTACAGCGGGTTTATATATGAGTTATCGGCGTCTAGAAACTACTAACTAAGGGAAGAGCGGAAACACTATTGACAAATAGACTTGACTAGAAACCAGAAGGTTACGATAAGATCGGAAGCCGAGATTTAGCTGAGAGCAGGATTACGAGAAAAGGGAATAGTCCACGGGCTACAAGTATATATGGGCATATGTGAAACATAGAGTAAAACGGATCATCATAATGAAAGGGGACGTATCAAAGCATAACCAGATGGTAGAGTATATTTTGACAGGGGCATAAATGGGGTTTGATCGCCGTGAAGGTATACATCAGCGTCGGTATTCCGAAGGTTGCTGAAATGATGACTTGATCAATAACTTGGAACATCGATAGACTGTAGTATTCTCGGGGACCATCGGGTTGCGACATGGGTTACGACACGGTCGTAACACTGTGCACAGGTCAGCCATTATCTATTTCAGTCAGCTCTTATCGCCAGTTTCTGTCAAATTTATTGTGAGATTGCATTGTGTTTCTGGTGTGGGCAGATTATCTGAGAATTTTGTGCAGAATTTGGATTGGATTTGTTCGCAGAAGTGCATGTAGAAGTGATTAGTGTCCAAGCAGTGCACAGTGGGTCAAGTGGAATTGAGCATGTCTCGGCGGTTTCGGACTTTTGAAGGGTGATTTTTGTAGAGTAGCTCTTGCAATTTATCAGATATAACTGTCAGGAATTCGTTCGTTATTCACACAGGAGAGTCGTCGCGACCCCTGTGGTAGTAAGACCGTGGGAGCCAAGCGTGATATATCATGTTAACTCTCGGGTCCTCACCGAAAACTTAATGCAGCCATTGTCTTGCTTAACCCTTCCTCTGTAGGTATCCATAAGCATGACATCATCTAACTCATCATCAAGTCTCCCCAAACCTCTCTCATAGTCCGAAGCTTCCTCCAGAGTCTCCAAAACCTGCTGCTCATCCACCAGATTGGCTTCGTGATCCAGCCATCTCTCATCTTGCCATAAAATTGACTTCTTCTCAGCTAGCTGTGCCTGGAGCCTCTCTTTCTTGGCTTTGACTTGATTCTGCAGGATTTTAAGCCCCTTTTTCAGGACCTCAATGTTGAAATATGATATATATAATTAGTAATCTTGCATTCTTTTGTATTATAGATTAGTAACTACTGTATAGTTGCTTAGTAATACTAATGCTTTTTGTTCATGTCCACGATGTACTGACACATACCTGTGCTTTAATTCTAACAGGTTATAGGCCCCACAGACTTATCTTTCAGATTCGTCGCTGTGCATTTTTGTTCCTTCGAGTAGTTACTCATCATATTCTTTTTAGGCAGCCGTATAGAAGGGCTTAGAAGCCACAATACTTGCATAGGAAGGACTCCAGGGCAGTATATTGAAGGTGACCATATAAAAGGATATAGAAGTCACAGTACGTGCATGGAAAGGATTCCAGGGCAGTACATCAAAATTGGCACTGCACACCTTATCTTCATTTTTCTCACTAATCTACATTGGCATCACACACTTATCCAGAAATGGGGAACGAGAATTACTTTCAAAAACTAGGGGAAGAAAATTATAGTACATGGTGGGTTTATATGAAAGCACTTCTCATTCACAAGGATGTCTGGGATCTTATTGATGGTTCGGAAACTCGACCACTCGGCTCATCCTCCTCAAAATTGGTCCATGCATTCATTAAAAAACAGCAACTTGCCCAATTGGAACTTACTCTTGGTATTGAACCAGAGCAACTCCCTCACCTCCACGAAAACGATCCTGTCATCTCTTGGGAAAATTTATACCAAGTACACGTTGCTCATGGATTCACGTCTCGTCTTGCTATTTGCCACCACTTCATGACCATGAAGAAAGACGACTCACAAAGCATGCAGCTCTGGATTGCCACTGTGAAGCACACCTCGCAACGTCTCAGCCATGCAACCAGTCCTCCATCAATTAACATCGATACCGCCCTTTGTCATTGGCTCAAAACTCACGAAGATGAAGAAATGATTCTGGTTCTTACCAATGGCCTAGATGAATCATATGACAAGTTCATTGTCAGCTTGGATTCCATTCCACCTGAACAACTCACCCTTGAATATGTCATCAATTGCTTACTCAATGAAGAATTGTGCCAACTTGGCCCTCATAATTTATCCATTGTTAATAACAATGCAGAAATTCGAGCCTCTTTGGCTGCCCACCACCGTACAATTAAGTGCCCACCAAACATTTTGTGCTTCAACTGTGGGGGACATGGTCATTACCAGGTTGACTGTCTGAGCCCTAAGATTT
This sequence comes from Hysterangium stoloniferum, assembly GCA_015178975.1. Lineage (NCBI taxonomy): Eukaryota > Fungi > Basidiomycota > Agaricomycetes > Hysterangiales > Hysterangiaceae > Hysterangium > Hysterangium stoloniferum. The sequence continues at coordinate 7,364 of WHVD01000120.1, forward strand.
CCGCCAATGCCAATGCCAATGCTGCTGATTGTAATGACAACATCGAAATTGGCGATACCTCAGAGAGTGCAATGGGTGCATACTGCACAGATACGATAATTCACACTTAGGGAGCCTTTTGTTCAAATGCTTCGATTAAGGGATTGGGTTGAAATATGATATATATAATTAGTAATCTTGCATTCTTTTGTATATAGATTAGTAACTACTGTATAGTTGCTTAGTAATACTAACGCTTTTTGTTCACGTCCATGATGTACTGACGCATACCTGCACTTTAATTCTAACACTCAATGGGCTTCACTGGCATGGCCTGGCTGGGGCTCAAGGACTCTAGAGAGATGAAATTTTCATTTTATGTCAAAGGTGGATTGGTACTGCTTCAATCATGTAAATGTACCAACAATATAGTAAAAATATATGGGTTTTGTCTTGGAAAGGTCATGGGTTATGGGGTATTGTAGACTATGGGTTATGGTACCAGATTCCCCGCAAACCAACATGGTAACTCAAAAATCCTATGGAGTATCAGGGAGTATGGGGTATCAGGGGTGTGGGATAAGAGAGGTTCGACTGTATATATGTGTGCCTTAGGAAATCGAAATCTTTCGAGAACATCCCGGCATGCAACAAATCAACGTCAACTTAGGTCCCGGGTACTATCTCAATACGCATGATGGTGATCCCACACGGCCTCCCATCGTGAAGTCACTGAGTATCAGATTTTAACAGTATCTAATCTGGAAAATGTAGTGTGCGGGAAATCTACACACTACTGCCCTATCGCAGTGTCGGATCTGTAGGACTCATCCACGGCCGGAGTTACGGTGGTGATTCTGACTTCGTTTTGATGCGCTGGTAGCCTGTCGATGGGGCAAAAAATTATGGGTGTAACAACTGTGTCACGAGAAGCTTTCGACACTTCAGCCCATTCCATCGTATTCACTAGGAGTCGGCATCCCATCGCGCATGCTATGGTATATTCTCGTCTAAATACGCATTCTAGCCTCGAGCACGAATAAACGAGACTGATTTAACTTACCCTAGGACGAACTGGGCCCATTTTTGTTTATGGATGTTATGGAGGTAGTAGAAGGTAAAGTCAAGACACAGAATGGTGAAGATACTGGAAAATGATGTGAAAAAGTGTACAGAATGGGAAAGCGACCCCGAAAAAACGTGATGGACATACCCAACAAAGTAAATGAGACTAGACAGCTTTTAAGCCCACGCTTTCAAGGGAGATTTTGGATCCCGTGCGTACCTGTCATGTACCATTCCTGATAAAAATGAAGACCAATATCCATCTCGGTAATTCTGAATGACCTTCCATAACATTAGGGAGCAAAGAACTGTTTCGTAGATCAGCATCGAGAGCACTCCAAACGCAAACCTTGGTGATATTCCATCGACATAAAAGCAACCAGTGAATCCAGAAGGCGATGCTGAACCTATTGTATATTAACAACAAGTTGTAAATATTGTTTTTATGAAATATAAGAACTCACCGATTGGCATATCAAGGCCCATCAAGAGCAAACTTAAAAGTACTCCCAGTGCTAATACGATTGCTAGTACAATAAGCAATTTGTTATTCCGTTGATAAACGGCGTAAACCTTTTCTGGTAACTTAACGAATGATATTGATCTTATATTAATGAGAGAAACCCACCCGACATAGCAGAATGACTTGATGCAGCGTGCGGTGAGAGCATCAATGTGAAGTTTTCCTCTAAAAGCCATGTCCCGCTGAACGTACCTTGGACAGATACGATGGCGGCAGTTACACTTTCGGGGTGGAAGGGGAATTAGAAGGGTATTATAAATCATCAATCCATACTAACGAGAACAGCTGCCACCAAAGGAAGGCTTTACAGCTGGTGTTCGACATAGCCGCGTCATCATTACGGTGCAGGTATGGGATTAATTTAAGATCCTTACAACTACCAGATATATGGAGCTAGAACGCGGATGAAGAACTTGGAACCTGACACACCGTGTTTGTAACATTTGCGCCAAAACTTAGTACTACAATGGTTGCTTGTAGATGGTAAAAGCTACAATGAATCGGAGTGCTCACCAAAAACGTCGAAAATGGCCTTGAACATTCCTAGATAACGGGTCTAAGGATGGAAATTATCATCATCACCCAATATAACTCAGAAATATAGCTCACGAAAAGATAAAGGCATTTTCCTAAACACCATCCCCGTTGCCACATAAATTTCTGTGAAAGGTAATTGATGAGAAACGATTTATCTTATAGACGCTTTGAAACACGGACTTCGTGTTCAATGGTCAAACCTGAAAGTACGCAATATATATTCATTATCACCGGGCGTAGTTGCGACGGTTCCGACTTTACCATAGTCATATACCATCACTGTTGCTGCTACCAGCCAAGTACTCTTGGAGATGACGGTGTCACCATCTGAAAAATCACAATGAACGATTGATATGGAAATGTCTGGAGGTTGAATGTGGAACTCACGCATTCTGATCATTATCGAGGTGCTGCTATCCATGGTATCTGGGTTGAGAATGGTTCACTGCCAGTGGTATGGTGGGTCAATTGAGAGGATTCTTGTAAAAAGTGAGAGAATTGAAAAGCGCGGGCATCTGAGATGCCACCGTGCGCAAGCGGAAGAGAAGACTAAGCGGAAACAGCGCGCTGATTGATATCGAGGTATCATCTGAGTAGATCCGCTATATGGATTGCAATTGCATTTAATGACGCTTGAAGTACATGCTACGTATACAGGTACAGCCAATGCAGCATCGCCCACAAGTCGTTCGTCTACGGCGATCAAAGTGTTGGTCGGGGTTTGCCAGGAGACATTTGAACTGGCGGCACATGTTCTATTTACTCTACATTTTCATATATCGTAGGTATTGAATTGAGAAAGATACCTTCAAGCGGGGTACAGTGTCGAGTGAGTTCCCAGGCCTAGTCCAAAGGCTACATAAAGGTGACCTGCTCGTAATATCGTCGAATTGCGCAGCCCTCTTTTGATTTAGATCCAAGAATACCCAGAGCTTTGCATATGCCATTTATACTACAACTAAACAGGAAGTGCCTGCAAAAATCCTACAAGCACGCAAAGGCTTTACTGACATAATTAGTTATAGCCACATGCGAATCTACACTTTATCAGTTTCTCATACATCCATCCTCACACGGCTACCAAACCACAATCTTCTAGACGTAGATGGGCAGTGTGGGGCTAAAATAGTCCACATAAGACCCTAAAGACAGCATTGAATGACCATCCACGAATCCAACTAAGAGTGAAAACACAATGATAATGCTCACCGCCACAAACGAGGTATCATCAATCAGGAACTGCATTTATATCTCAACTAGTTGCTCACAGATCTGTTCATGCCATTATGAATGACTGTCTGGAAGGGAATGTGCGGTGGCTACGTCGCCAAGGTGCTTCTTAGCACACTCTAAGGAAATCTCAGGGACACACTGCCACGAACGAGGTATCGTCAAACAGGAATTGCATCGGCATCTCAACTAGTTGATCACCGACCTGATCATCCCGTGAAGAATGAATGGCTGAAAGGGTGCAATAAAATGTGGGGTGACTACGTGGCCAATCTGCTTCTTAGCACGCGCTAGGGAAATCTCAGGGACAAGATGCTTACTCCTGACCTCAGGCACATAGTTCTGCGGTGAGGATAGTATAAACACCGTTGATAACTATGGTCAAAGAATCAAGAACGAAACAAGAACGAGATTTAAAGTCGTGGTATTATGAACTAAATGAGATGGCCAAGCTACACCAGGCATACTCACACGGACTACACGGACTAATGAATGTCCAGTTCGCTAAGTGGTTATGGGGTTTGAGAGAAGTATTAAAAATGCTTATATACTTTGGAAGTCTTGCACTGCTAGTCAGAGTGTTGATGGATATATGAGAGATGTGGGAGCTGATTAAAGATGGACAGTTCAGTTATTGTCCAGTGCACAATCTTCTTCACATGGACATATGTGCCATATCCTCCTTTCTTGACTTCTTCATAAGTACTATGACCACCACAACTGATGGCCCCCCCAGTATCTGTTAGAATATGGGAATCTCTGATTAGTGATAATCTCATATCTCATCTTGTGACTGTATAGATCTGACTGGTTCATATCATGTGATAGTTATATTTAGTTTAGTGTTCACTAGTTCCATACAGTAGTACACACACACCTGCAATGCACAGACCAGTGCACAGACCATGTATTCTAGTATATAGTCTAGTCCAGTTGAGGAGTAGGATCCTCATCTGGAAGCCTAGGCATACCACTGGTTTAACTTCTACACCATTCTACCTAAGTCACTTTGTGCCTACATAGAAAGTCTCGTTACTGTGGTTCCCCAGGCTTGCAGATTTATTTAACAATATTGTCTTTATCGACTCACCAGTTGGCATTTCACAGGTGAGTCCGGGTATTTTGGGCATAACAACAAACCTGAAGTTCATTGGTTTAGCACCTCAAAATGCCAACAGAATCAGCTACAGTGGCTCAAAAAACTGTCCCAATGTTTTCTCATTTTTGAAAAGCTGGGTTGGCATGGATTACGGACATAAGCAGAAAATCTAAGTAAATTATCAAAGGTACTATAGGATCATGGCTTGAAAGTAAGCCTTGGTTCATGTGATTTGAATCAAAACCCATTGAATAATAAATAAAACAAAACAGCTACTCATTAGGACAGTTTTTGACCTATGATTATTTTACTATCTAGTACTTTGTATGTCCCCCTTTTTCCTTTATAACTGCCCTGATCCTTCTAGGCATACTTTCTATTAGATCTTGGCAGACTTCTGGTTGGATTCCATTCCACTCCTCCACCACTCTCTCCTACAATTCATGTACTCCCTTGGGTGATGTGTTATATTTTTGGAGTTGGTGTTTGAGGTGTTCCCAAAGATGTTCTATGCGGTTAAGATGGGGGGATTGGGGAGGCCTGGATAGTACTTGAATTTCCTTGTCCTCACTCAAACCATTTTGTTGCCTGCTGAGATGTATGTTTAGGATCATTAATATTTATTTGTTTCTACCACCTTTCTAAATCCACACCTCGTAATAATTGAATTTCAGGTGGACCAGTTGTTGAGGACAAAAAGGAGAGCATTGTACTCATATACATGATCTTGTCCTATGCACTGAATTTTCATCGGTGAGATGTCAATCCACTCTGCTCGGACATGGTTATGTTTGATTTTCCGACTTTTGCCTGCAACTCAGTTGTCCTCACCAAGTGAACGCTATAATGTTGCATGGTCCTTAAGTAAGAGAAAGCCCGTTCAGGGCATATGAAACCTGCCCATAAAGAAGCTGGGAATATCCCATTTTTTTACTCTTCCAGGGAAATGCGAGGAGGTTTGGCAGATTGTTCACACTGGTGATGGATCTCTATTCGGCGGCGTCTACCATTATACCATTATATATTATTCGGACATTACGCCATACCCCCGCAACGAGGCTACCACGCTCCTCATGCGGATTGAACATTTTTCAGTTAACCGTCCTCCACTTCCGTTGTAAGGTGCTTGATCTTGGACCATGTCAATGGCTACCACGACCGCTCAGCTCTTTAAATACTACTCAAGTATTTCGGCTAACTCCTTTCTGCAAATAAATACACTATTTGCGTCCCTGTTCAATCGTATGCTTCACCAATAGTGGACCTTGAACCTGCGATTCTTCTTTATAGTGATAGACCCGCTCCTGGAGCAGATCGGATTACGACCGGATACGAAGACAGGAAGGCTAAAGCAAAACGACGGCCATGTGCGGCTTACGCCTCGTTGCACTCGTTCTTCACGGGAGAAGGCTATACAGACTGCGAAGAATACATGGTAAGTTTGACCACAATGGGGCTATCGCGCTCTGGATGATCGTCACCCTCGTCACATGCACCAATAACATTCGATGTAACATTCATTGCCTGGAACGGTTTTTTTTTGTCTCGGTTGAGTCTATTTGAGCCTGGCAGAATGTAAAGTCCTGCATATAGCATTGCAGGCCTCAACGATACCTCTATAGAGGTTCTCAGATAATTCATCAAAATGCTTATGTTTTTGATGCTCAAAGAGTACAAAAATCCTTTGATGTACATGAAACTTCCATGCAAAGAAGTGGTGGCTATCCTATTTTATATTTCCAAGAAAATGGAAGATTGGCATGTCCTTCAAAATTGATGAGGGATTTTTCGCGGACAGCATTTACAATTGCATATTGAACACTGTGGCATCACGCCACGACCCCGCAATGAGGCTACCACATTCCTCATGTCTATTATACGTTTTTCTGTTAACGCTGTATAAATCCCACAATCGCTTGAGCTTTTGATCGGTCGAAACGCCGAAGGCTTCCTCAATAGCCTTTGCCCGAAATTCAGGAAACATTTCATTTCTCAATTTGTGAGCCAGTTTGCCAGAAGAATTGGCGATTTCCTTCACCAATGATGGAGCTTTCGCTCTAGTGCCCGAGTCTTACATGACCACGCCAAGCCGCATGGTACCTTAGACACATTACAACTATCTCGCGCTCTCACTGTAATCGCAGCTCCATACCTCAGTCGAAGTACACATTTGTATTGACTGAGGTATGTTATAATCGCCATAGTCATAGTTATGTTGGCTCACTAAATGTACTGTAGCGTACTTTGTTACAGGTAACAAATATAGTCGAAGTACACATTTGTATCGACTGAGCATACCCGAAGGTGAGAGTCGTAGATGATTGCGGAAGATAGACGCGTCGCATTTTTACATGTTTGCGTCACATGTTCATCGCGCAACTTGCCGACGGCCGTCATTTTCCGGACGATTCTCGGGTTTTCCCACCGTGACAGCAACAAAGCCATTCCCTTAACTTGATATAATTTTATAGGACTATGCTATCTCCACAAATCCAGATTGCTGAAAGAAGCCAAACTGGATAATGGACCCATCTTTTTTTCGTGTTACTCGTAAATCCCGTGAATCTCTGATAGCTACAACTAAGCCCTCTAAGACTTCAGGAAACGGCTATACAATTCAAGTTTTCAGCCAGACCCGCCAAAGATGCTTAAGGCCCTGCCAACCGAAGTGTACAAGGCACATGAAATTTCCCCACAAAGAAGCGGTAAATATCCCACTTTTGCTTTTAGTCTGGCAGGTCCTTCGCCTAAATTGATGGTGAGTTTCAAATTCTAGCGGATGGTATTTCACCATTACATGTTATTGTGACATTGCGCCACGACCCCACAGCGAGGATACCACGCTCCTCGTGCCAACTGAGCGTTTTTCTGCCTGCTATGTTTCCGATGCGGTGCTCTTTCTATGACACAGCCTAACATTCCGAATTATCCCGAATGACGCGTCCGAGCCTATGTCTCCGTAGGTGACATTTCCAGGCGGTTTACACGCACATTTGACTCACTAACTTAATGTTTGCCGAGAAGTTCCCTCTTGAATCTTTATCACAGCGTTATTAATTTAATGCATGAGAGATAAAGAAACCGTATCGGTGTTCATGTTTCGCCAGTATAGATAACGCGTGCTGATTATATGCCTGCAAGGCCTCGCGACAGGAAGATCTGTTTCGCCCAATCCTCGTCCATGGTCATGAGCCCCACACCACAGGGCCAAAGCCATATTAGTCCTCTACCCCTTAATGCCTTCTTAATCCATATCCGGATCTGTGCAAGCAGCAAGATGCAAAGCCAAAGAGACAGACGCGTCTGGCTTCATTGCCATCCGCCATTCGGGCCGTGTATCGCTCTTTCCAACATTCCCGATACAGAAATGTATTGCGGAACCTCAGCAATGTGAACGTGACGGTGTCCGGGCGATCATACTGGTATCCAGTGCGGGGTTTCTGTGCGATATGATGTTAAGAACTTGAATCCCTTGATTAGTGCACACGATGCTCCTATTCCACTGACATAAAGTCTCGAGTGTCTATTCAAAGCAGCGTCATTCAATGGAAGCCGAGGGTGCTTCGACCATGGCATATGAACAGTTGAACCGATCTAACCACTGATTAATCAAGCTCCACTCGCTTCACGTTCACATATTCCACTTTTTCACCTTTTATGGCTAGCGCGAGTGCGTTTACTGTGGATAGATTCAAGAATGCCATCTCCCATTGATCACTGCGCGAACCAGGTACGGGGCTCGGTGTGCTGAGCTCGAAAGTGGAATGCTCCCCATGAACACTCTCGCCTATCATTCACATCACTGATCAGAAGATCAACCATTCGAGGTACGCAGAGTCTATCAACGAGAATCATTCGAATTCAAATTCAAAAGAAAACTCTGTGAAATAAGTCGATGAAACCATAACAATTGAACGTGAAATGCGCGAAATCCAGTCCGCATCCGCGTGTAGACAGGGTATATAAAACGAGCCCCTGCAGGAATGAATGCTTCGCTCCTCAAGTGAGATAGCAAAGGATCTCGTCTAGTATCTTGGTATGCAGTGAACGTTGAACGTTGACCAAAACTCGGTTGAGATTGGATGTTTTGCCCGCTTCTAGGAAACCTTAGTAAGCGCCGCGTGTCAGTCACGCGAATGGGCGCTTGGCCAAGTACTCCCTCCAATCATGGAACCTCTGTAGCTAGCGTTACCACTTCCCCAGGCTCACCGTACCGTGCTCGACCATTGCCTCTTTATTCCCAGTCAATGGCTACCACCACCGCGCAGCCCTTCAGATACCAGTCAAATACCTCCACTAATCCGTCCCCGAGGACAAACATGCAACATCCACCTACGTCAGCGTCAGCATCTGTGAGATCTACGCCACTAATATCGAGACCCAGCGAATACGAGGATGTGCTCGTCGATCCTGACGAACCTTGGATCCAACTACTACGCAAGGAGCAGGACGATCTCTGCAAAAACCAAGCCGACATAATGCACAAGGCCTTCCTCGCCGAGCTCGCCGCCTGCGGCCCCAATATCTCCACAGAGCGCCACAACACCATTTTCCAGAGCTATCAACAAAGTGTGGCAGACATGAAAAAGATGCAGGAGGCGGAACTAGAGCAGATTATCGACATCGAACATACGGCGCGGTTGTGGAGCATGGATCAGGGACTGAACGACTGGTCAAAGTTGGAAGCTCTGCGGGAGGAGCAGAAGAATATATACGAGAACATCATCGCCGAGCAGATGCGCTTAGGATTCCGGGAGGGGAAGTCTGCGGAACAGATCATGCGGGAACAGGTCGAAGAGACCGAGGCAGAAGATAACGAAGCCTCTGCCACCACTGCGAACTGGCAGAAGAGCGAGAGGCAGCGCATGGTTGATCGCGAGAAATGGAAGACAAACTCGCGTGCGAACGCGGGTGTTCGGGAGCGGCAGATGCAGGACAGCTCCACTTTTGCGGAACAGGAGGCGAGGGAGCGGCTTCGTGCTGAACGCTCCGCGCAGATCGCCGAGGAGGCCAGGATGGGGCGGGAGGCGATACGCGGGGCCGAGGCCGCGTCAGCAGGTGTGTGGAGCATTGGGAACTCGAACCCGAACTCGAACAGCCCTCGTGAACGCCGGCCGTATTCCAACAACGCAGCAATGCGCGAGGACTCGTCCTCGGAATCCACGTCTACGTCCCGCCGCACTAGCAACAGCGGCGGAGGCCCAGCCTCCACTAATCCCACGTCAGTCGCAGAATCGGCGGTACCGCCGCTCTTCTGGAATCCGAATGAGCCGCCACCGCCGCCTGTATCGCAATCGTCGACAACGACAGCACGCCCTGTTCCAAGACCGATGGGGAGTACGAATGCGCCGACGCCGCTGTCTGGCTCACCGATGGGCGCCAAAAGCAGCGGTAGTGATGAGCATCCAGCGCCGCAACCTGCACGGTGGCTCCCGCCAGGTGCTCCGCCGCCACCAGTGCGCAAACCATCGATGCAGTTTGAACCGTCGGGAGCGGGCGCAGGGCCAACACGCAAGCCCTCGATGCAGTTCGATTCCGCGAGAACAGGCGCAGGGCCGGCGCGCAAAACATCGATGTTGTTCGGCCCGTCCCCCTCGCCCTTCTATCCTTCGATACCAGAGGAATCGCCAGATGCACCTGGCAATGCAACGTCTCGTGCCTCGGATCAGCGACCGCAGCCCCTTCCCACAGCGCCCCCCGTGAACTTCCCACCGCGTCAAACGCCGCCTACGTCGCTCCCTCGCCAGACTCCACCGACATCGTCGCTCCCGCCCCGCCAGACGCCGCCATCATCCCTTCCGCCGCGGCAGAACACATTCCCCGGCAGCACTGCCTCGGCATCCTCCTCCGCGACGGCACGGCCCCCCCCATCGCGGTCCTTCTCCGGCTCCTTTCTGCCCGCAGACGCGACCCCGAAGGCGCACCACGCGAGCGTGCACGCAAATGGGAACGCTAACGTGCCCAGATCGGCCTCTGCCACGTACGCGACGACGACGACGACGTCTTCGGCGGGTGGGGCTGGGGCTGGGGCATATTCATCAGCGAGCGGGGCGGTTCCTCCCTTTTCGTCGGCGAGCGGGAATGGGAGCGGGCCGTATACCGCTACGAATAAGGCGAAGTATGGTGCGCAGGGAGCGGCAGCAGCACAGGCGCCGTATGGATCCTACGGCGCCCAAACGACATACGGCGGTGCAAAGACGAGCACGAGTAGCACGGCAGGCTTGGCCTCCTCAACCGCGTCGCAGGCGCAGGCGCAGGCTCAAGCGCCGCCCGGGGAGTTCTCAACGGTCCACGACGAGGCGCGTGCGCAGAAGCGGGCGCAGTACCAGAGCGAGCAGCAGCGGCTGGCGGAGGCGGAGGAGAAGCGGCGGGAGAACGAGAACAACGAGCGGCGGGCGGAGGAGGCGCGGCGGCGCGGGGAGGAGCGGCGGCGGCAGGAGGAGCTGGCGCGCGAGGCGCAGCGGCGGGAGGCGGAGCGCAAGGCGCGCGCGGCGCGGGCTGCGGCGGGCCAGCCTGGCCCTGGCCCCGGCCCCGCGCTCAAGATCGAGGAGCCCGTGGGTGACGTGTGGAATGCGTACGAGCAGCAGTGGAGCGCGATGGCGGGCGCGACGCACCTGCGCTTCCGGTCGATACCGTGGCCGGTGATGGCGAAGGTGGAGGACCCGGAGCAGCTGATTCCGGTGCAGATTGCGCATTTTATATTCAGCCCGCAGCATTCGGTGGGCAAGGCGCGGAAGGACAGGCTGAAGGAGGCGTTGTTGAGGTGGCACCCGGACCGGTTTGAGACGAAGTGGTTGAAGAAGGTGGTCGAGGAAGACAGGGAGGCTGTCAAGGATGGCGTTGGCCGTGTCGTGCGGGCTCTTAACGAGCTGCTAAACCCTACTGATCTCTTTGGATAAGTTTAGTGAGTTTTTATTTTTTTTTCGTTTCGCTGCTCGAGTGACTTATTTTTGGGACTAGGATTAGATGAATATCTGCAAGCAACACAGATTCCCCCCCCCCCAACCATTTTTTGTTGAACAACAACTTACGAGGTATAACTGCACATATGATCCCCCCATCCAATTGTTTTCTCTAGTCCATCATCACCATATTCTCTATTCCACTGTATTTGAATTGAACATGCATGCTGTATGGAGGATTTAGCATCTATTAAACTGCCGTACATACACACCGACGATATATGCCATATTTTTTACCAGATTTTGACCCTTGAAAGACAATTCCCCTGACAGATCGACCCAGTCCAAAGAACCGGACTAGCAACACCCTGCCTAGGTGCTTGTCGATTCAAATCGTTTCCCCGGAAGTAAGAAATAGCTCTCGAAAACGGCGTCCGTGGTGCCATCTTAAATCTTCACTGGAACCTTGCCATTCAGAATGTGTGTTTTGTTCGTTCGATAGCAATCGATCTGCCTTTCTCAAGTAGCTTCGACTCCATGGGTGGCACAGCCAAAAAATAAAAAAAACAAACGCAAGGGGCTATGACTCGGCAAGGAATCCGCGGATGGGCATGAATCATGCATGGGTGCTATGACGCCGTGACAGTCACGCGGCCAGTGCTTATTCGACCTAGGCGCCGCGTTTAGAATGCAAGATTATCATGACCCGTCTACTCGCTCGCTCAGTTTGAGAAAATTCATCAGGAAAAAGTCGATGTTCGGGTGCGACCTTCAAAGTGGGCATCGTGCGAACTAACGTTCCCGTGCAATTGGAGTTCTAAGCCCTATCTTTTTTATTTATTTTATTTCATGAGCAATGAGTGTATATTCCGGCACCGCGCCGTAAATTTAAATAAATAAGTAATTATGCTAATAATACTTGAGACTGGTTCCTCACGCATATGCAACAAGTCTCTGTCGACGACACTTTCTACTCGTCCTCACTATACCTTCAGACCCCTCTGTCAGTCTTCCACACCCTAATGAGACCCACCAGTGCCATCGACCTATTTTTGAAAAAATACATTCTGGTTTGTTTAGGGAATTCTGCCGCCTGCCCATAATGATTTGTTCGCTAGCGTCTACTACACTCGGGCCATAATCCCCGCCTAACCACAGTGTTTATAATTGTCATTTTTTTGATCAAGAAGGTATACAAATAGTGCAGTATTATATTGCAAAAGCTTCGCCGAGGGCCTTGTCATCTTCACATCAATATTATTTAAATACACCATGTCACCAATGGATTTGTTAAGTCTCAATGTCTTTGCCATGTCGACTTACAAACGCCTACGGAGTGGATCTTCTGTGCTTTGGAAGACGTCTTTAATACGAGGTGTTTGGAATTTGTAGCTTTATTCAACATATAACATTATTGCTATTCATGATTTGTGGTAACGAAGCATTAGAGTGGCTTGAATTTTGTTGGATATATCCTGGAACTCTGAACTACTCCGCATCCATTGAAAGAGAAAAAATTTATGTTCTGTCATTTAAATGTGTGCCTCCACTAGCAGACTAAGTCGTGCCAGGATATATACCAAGGGTGTACATGCTAATACCAGCACCTCCGCTAAAACATTATCATCCGAATCTCCTATCGCACCCAAATCTTCTATCGCACCCAAAAATGCCAGTAGGGCAATGACAAGGCTGGGGATGGTAGTCACCAGAACAGAGCAAACGCGCCAAAGGAGCAATTCTGGGTTCGTTGGGAACTGGTAACGCCAACCAACGCAATGCATGGCTCCAAATACTGTTGCCAGAACCGAGAATATCGTGGTTCTCCGGCGCTCATTATCTGGGTCTCCTGCAAACGCGTATAATGTAGGTACCCGCATTTGTTCTTCTTGGAACATTTCGTTGCATTCCAAAAAATCATCGAATCGCAACCAAATAGCTGTGCCCGGCGAGCGAAATAAGATAATCCATGGAATCATGAACCAGGGTTCCTGCTTGAGAAGCCTCAATTTCCTTGAAGCCCAATATTTCATCCGGCGAACGCTGTCACAGAACTGGATCCAATGTCTCTTTAACCATGCTGACCACAATGTATCTAGAGAACATGTAGGTTTAGAGGGTTTGTACTGGCGAATATAGAATTTGCTAGCTTACTAGTATCTGAGGATGCGTCAAGGTTGGTGGGATCTTTGGGGGTTTCCAACAGATAGACCGGTACTGGGCATCGAATGTCCAAAGGCTTGTCCCACCACAGGAAGTACATTACCCCATTGAGAGTGGCGAATGCGAGGGTTACAAGCTCCATCTGTGTCGTATCTAGTCCTTTCACCTTCCTGGCAACACACTGAATGATAAACCATGTTGTTTGAGCAATGACAAGCCCTTTTGACAAGGCGTCCCCCTTGCTACGATCCCAGATTTCTGCCCTGCTAATCGCCGGAAAATCTATTCTTCTCTCTCCAAGCAGCTTCTCAAGCTGTTCAGGAGTTAATGTACCTTTGGCATCTTGTCCCTCGAACAGCATAAACCCCCCATTTGGATGAAGTGACCGTGGGTCACCGTCCATTTTAGATCTGGTTTCAACACAATTGGTAACAAAAATATTCTAAAGGTTGACTATAGAAGACATACGTGGATATTTTCTTTTCAGACACCTGGCACCGTTCCACTGTCTCATCGCCCAATATATGACAGCCTCAGGCGCGATAATCGCCCAAAACATGAGTTCCATCCGCCTCAACACGACACTCAACGACGCTTCATTGGGTTCTGGAATATTCGGATGGACTGACACCCAAGAGCATGCAAATATGGTGGCAAGGCAGCTCCAAGTGATATCCCAAACGGTTCGTTGATCGAGACAGGTACATGGGTCGGCGGTTCCATCTCTGGAAAGGATTGGAAGTGGAGAGGCATGTGTGAAGAAATGTGGGAGGTACACAAACGTCAGTAAGAGTAACATGAAATTCTCCAGAGGGAGAGTGTGTGTGTCTAAGAAGGCTTGGGTGCCACGGGGAGATGCGCTATGAGGACTATAATAACCTCAAGAAATCGATGATCATCACGCTCCTCAATTGGATGGCCCTGAGGGAGTAATGTGACGTGTGAAAGAGTCGCAAAATCGTGATCGTTTTATTGCTATCGCCCACGTGGATGAGAACGAGACAGACTTATCAGAAATGATGTGATCAGGTTGTCAACGATGTCACTTCAAGTTCTCAGTGATAATTTAATCTCCATAATAGGCAGGACGATGGCCATGTTTGATACTCTGAAGGAGCCTAAGTCATAGTCTACTAGTTGATCGTTGATGTCACATCTGTCGATGGGATTGATGAAAATCATGTGTTAGGAAAACGAGTGTTGAAGGTAGGTGAGTCAGTATATCTCGAAAAGACTGAATGAGGGTCAATAGTGTTCAATCTCCTCTCAAAATGTACTTTTATATACACGTAGTGTAGCCAGTGAATCTCTCAGCGAACGTTTTATCGCTGAGTGTAAGTGATCGGTTGTTGCCTCATTGCGAAGAAACTGATTATATGTATTTAGTACTTAAATTGTCTTTAGGTATTGTACAATATAGCGAACGTTTTATCGCTGAGATACTTAAAATTGTCTTTAATATGATACTGCTACATACCTCCTGTGCTACATTGCTACCTCCTGTGCTACACTGCTACCGTCGGTCGAGGTTGCCCCTCTTTCAAAGACTCGAGCAGTGGTGCATCCCAGCTTGATATTGTTGGAATATTTGGATAAAAGCCGTTGAGGCGCGCGTTGTTTTGTTGACAGGTCACGGCAAGCGCACTGTTGGATTACTGCGGTTATGTTTTTGTTCGGGTGCGACCTTGAAAGTGGGCTTCGTGCGAACGACAGTATCGTACCGTTTTCGTGCAATTGGAGATCTAGCCCCTATCTTTTTTATTTATTTTATTTCATGAGCAATGAATGTATATTCCGGCACCGCGCCGTAAATTTAAATAAATAAGTATTAGTGCTAATAATACTTGAAACTGGATCCTCACGCATTTGCAACAAGTCTCTGTCGACGACACTTTGTGTTACATTCAATGTCTTCCCCGCACGATAGAAGTACTCGCCTTCACTATACCTTCACCTCATCCAGACCCCTCTTAAGTCTCCCTACCACACCCTAAGGAGACCCACCGGTAGCCATCGACCTATTTTTGAAAAAATTCATTCTGGTTTGTTTAGGGAATTCTGCCGCTTGCCCATGATGATTTGGTCGCTAGCGCCTACTACACCCGGGCCATAATCCCCGTCTATTGTCGTTTTTTCAAAAAAAAGTATAAAAATAGTGCAGTATTATATTGCAAAAGCTTCGCCGAAGGCTTTGTCGTCTTCACATCAATATTATCCAAATACACCATGTCACCAATGGATTTGTCAAGCCTCAATGTCTTTGCCATGTCGACTTACAAACGCCTACGGAGTGGATCTTCTGTGCCTTGGCAAAGGTACTTAATACGTGCCAAAGGCTTCGTGACGTTGCGATTGACTCGACATCTTTTTGATTAGAAGTTGAAACCCAAGCATGCCGTTTGTTTTTTCCTTGTGGAAAAATATGTAATTGAGTGATTTGAAAGCTGAATTGAAATACCATTGTAATACAGGAGCATCAAGAGAAACTGGCACCATTCATGTGCCTTGACACTGTCTGTACTTTGAAACTTGAATTCTTCTCCGCACCTCTACTTATTATAGTCAAATTAGTCTCTGCTCATATCTGCTGAAATATATGACTGTCCTGATCCATGGCAGTCATTACTGATAAAATGTATGGACGTTTCTTCTCACAGCAGTCTAAGACTGACGTACCCTATCTCGTCTTAACTTTTTCGGAAACTTCCGTGAACGTAGTGCCATTGGCACAAGGGATGACCTAGGGACCTTTGCCAGTCAGTAACGATATCGCGTCACTGAATCGCGTTGCAATGCATATGGTTGCTTCATAAAAAGGCCCAAGTCAACCGTCCCCTACTCGCCCGTTCACAGCATGCTCGCATTCCAGGAAATCGCGCCCGGAACCGCTATCGCAGCCACTTGTTTGACCTCAACGGACATACGCATATACTTTCAAGATGCGGGCGACGGTGTCCGAGAACTCTACTATTCATCGTCAGGGTGGTCGAGTGGCGACGGATACAGCGCCAAGTTTCAGTCTATGCCCCATTCGCCTATTGCAGTTGCGGAATGGTACGACGGCACTGTAAGTGACTCCTTAGCCTTTTCCTTTTCAAATGAGATAATTGACGTCATCGTCGTTGGATCCGACTTTTGATAGAGGTATATCCGCCTCTACACTCTCGACAAAGAGAATAATCTGACTGAGCACTGTATGGACGGGCAAGGCTGGTACAGTGGTTACCTGAGCTCCAACAAGCTCAAGGCTGCGCCATATTCAAAGATTTCCGCCTTTAAATGGGAAACGTACCTCCGCGTCTACTACCAAAAGAGCGACAACGACATCCAAGAGCTCTGTCCTGCGAGTCCTCAATGGACAAACGGTCAGACTATGCCGAGAGTCAGTAACGAGCACCCCCTTCCGGGCACAGATATCACTAGCCTTTGTTTGGATTGGGGCAAGATCCGTGTATACTACCAGGGGGCCGACAACTACATCTGGGAAGCCAAAGATGATAATGGCTGGTCCGTTCAAAAAGAGTCTATTT
Source organism: Hysterangium stoloniferum (assembly GCA_015178975.1). NCBI lineage: Eukaryota > Fungi > Basidiomycota > Agaricomycetes > Hysterangiales > Hysterangiaceae > Hysterangium > Hysterangium stoloniferum. The sequence continues at coordinate 24,392 of WHVD01000120.1, forward strand.
ACGCTAAGAAGTATTCTCCATTGGCCGCTATTACGTGGACGGACTCCACTGGCGTTTGTTCTTTCCTTGGCACCACATCTCATCAAATCCACTAATTTCGCCTTCATTCTTTTAGAGACGTATTCGATTGTACGGTCTAGACGATAAAAATCAAATCGTGGAGTGGTGCAAGGACGGGGACGCAACACAATTTTCCATCGGAAATCTGACTGTTCAGTATATCCAGGCCGCTCCGAATTCCAAACTGTCCGCAATATATTGGGACTCAAAAATTCGAATCTATTTTCACTCAGACAGTAACACCATGCAAGAGTGGTGTAACGACCTTGGGAGTAATTGGTGCAAGGGATTCACATACCACTCACACACCATGACGAATTACAAATCCTGGATGAATGATTTGAGGACGCAGATTGGGTCGAAGAAGTTGCGCGAAGTCGCTCTCCCTGGAACTCATGACTCGGGCACATATGGCATCATGCCTGATTCTCCCGTTGGCATGGACTGGCCTTCCTGGGCTGTCTATCTTGACGCCTTGCCCGTCGCTAAACTCGTCATGGCACTTTGGGCAGTCAGTCAAGGCAGTAATTTTGCTGCGCAACTGGCGTCCGGTATTCGCTACTTCGATCTGCGTGTGCAGGGAGGCTCTCTGAACTTTGTTCATGGACTGGTCGGGTCCCCGATAACAGAGCTGTTGGACCAGCTGAATGACTTCCTGTCACAATCGGAGAGTAATAAGGAAATTGTTCTTCTCGACTTCAACCACTTCTATAACATGACACCCACGACGCATAAGCAGCTTGTCGAGAAGCTGAAAGCCAAATTTGGAAACAAGTTGGCCCCGGAATCGCTCGGAACGGACGTCACAGTCAACAAACTCTGGGAGAGCACGTATCGCATTATCGTGTTGTACAATGATAGTGACACGGTCTCTTCCCATAACTGTCTGTGGTCCCAAACGAAAATCAGCTCACCTTGGCCCAACACGCAAGACATAACTACTCTATTCATAACTCTTCAAAACGAGGTTGTGAAGGCCAAATCTACCTTCTTCGTACTACAAGGTGTTTTGACTCCAAATGCAGAGATTATCGCGGCAGGTTTGATTCCATTGACTGCTAATCCCAGTTCCCTTTTCGCTCTGGCCATCCCGGTTAATGCCTACTTAATATCATATCTAACATCAGATGAGTGGAAGAACAAGGGCATTAATATTGTCATCTGCGACTGGGCCAATAGCAGCTACGTAGATGCGGTGATAAAGTTGAATACGTAAGGTTGACAGACAAATGTGCAGCCCCACTTGTAAATCCAGATAGCTTCTAATAAAGGCCAATAGGTGCTCATTTTGTATTAACCGGAAATAGTCCAGCTGGAAACCAAACGAATCACCCATCTCACTCTGTATATATTCTGATCATTCAATTCCATATTTCATGAATACTCTTTTGCTTTCAGTCTCTCTCATTCATGATGGCCACGATGTCTTCACGAATATCCAGGAATATCCAAATGATTTTTTGAGGCACCCTATAGATGTCTAACACAATTTTCTCAATTTATGCCTAAGTATTTACCTTAATCACAGTTCCACAGCCAATTAAGATACCCTCTCTTCCACTGGAGCGACACCTCAACAGGAAGTCCCCCACCTTTCCAACTCATGGAAAAACTACTGAACTTGTGCAATATTGCGTGATAACGTAGTTCGACGCGTTGTTTTGAAGTGAAGGATCCTACATAAGGTTCGCCATTCGCTGCCCGAGAGCAGCGCCATTGACATTCCCCAGTGATGACAAGTTCACCACGATTCTGACCATTTAACCAGCTGTACGTCACTATAACACACTCGAAAAGCGCGTCGAAACTTTTGAAATGTCAGAGACCTACCTGAAATCGTGAATTTTGGTATAGTACTCTTTAGGCCCTGCCCGGCCCCTCCAGCCTCATGTGCTGGAATTCTCTGAGACCGATTATGTAATAACTAAAAATGTTTTTGCAGTGTTCTATCGACCAAGCTTTTCCTAAACCATGAACAAAAGCCATAATCCGAGCAAAATTCCACAAACACCTACTCTCACTTGTGCACTGCACTGTTGTTCAATGAACGCGGGAAAGGGTTCAGAGTCCGTTTCGAGTCTCACGGGTCCTAAAAGTAAAAAGTAAACTCTTAATCGCTACTATCCCTTACAACATTACTTACCAGTCTTGAGATTGGATTGAACCCACCTGTCATTTATGATCAACCAGGCTCCTGTACTCATATATTTTAAAGTGAGCAAAATATTACTATAATCATCCTTTAAAGGACTGAAGTTTAGACATCCCCTCATGATCTTTGACCATGGCTATTCATTCTCCACCTGGGACTATCGCAGATGCACCAGGAACGATCTGTGGTCCATTAAGAAATCAGGCATCTCCATGATCAGATTTAAACTCGCGATTGTATGATTACCATTAGGAAGAGTACCGCTCCTGGAGCAAATCAAATTACATGTGCTTGAGAATACTGGCCAGATGGTTCCATGCTTATGGATACCTAGAGAGGAAGGGTAAGGCAAAATGGCAGCCATGTACGGCTTACGCCTCGTTGCACTCGCTTTCCATACACGGGAGAAGGCCGCAACAGAAATGCGAAGACATCATAAGTTTGATCACAATGCCATGGGGCCTATCTGGGTGATCGTCACTCCTCGTCACATGCTTCAATGACATTTGATGTGTAACATTTATTGCTTGGAACTCTTTTTTTTGTCTCGATTGTATCCATTGGAGCCGGACAGTATATAAAGTCATGGATATGGTATTGCAGGCCTCAAAGACACCTCTATAGAGGTCCCCAGACAAATTTGCCAAAATGCCTATGTTTTTATCAACGAGTTCAAAAATCCTCTCAAGGTACATGAAAATCGTGCAAAGAAGTGATAGTTATCCTATTTTGATGAGGGATTTCCCGCGGACAGCATTTACTATTGCATATTAACTGTGGCATCACGACCACACAATGAGCCTCATGTCTGTTAAACGATTTTCTGTTAACGCTTTCCCACTTTCACCGTACTGTATTCAACCATTTGCACTCAACTCCCCGTCAATGACCACCACGAACGCTCGGTTCTTTGGATACCACTCAAACACTTCCGCTGATTCTTCTGTAACTCGAAAATGAAGCATTTCGGTATGCTACAGAGCAGATGGTGCAGATGTGTACCTAAGAGGGGTTAAAAAGGGTCTCAAATGCAATTGTCAGTAGACCCAAGATACAAGGAACCATTCCCACACCACTTCTCATCTTTCCACATGCCAGATGGAGTAGACATCAATGGTTTTATAGATAGTAATTATGAGTAACAAGCCTTCCCAGTAGGAACTGTAAAATTGATAATTGCATTACACAAAGTCGCCTGAACCCTATGATTGAAATTAGATTGATAACTCGCAGTAAAACATTTATTCATGACAGATCGGGGATCACTGCTCTCGCTTGAGTTATACGGGTGATATATTCTGGAAACAGATTTATGTATCCTGTGTCGCACTTTGAAGTAGTGACTGGTAACATCGCATCGCAATACATGAGGCCAACAGGACAGGTGTGATAAATCAACTTTCAAATAGACATTTTGGGATGTCCCTCATGGCAGCTCGCGCCTTTGGGTCCATCTTCCAACATAGCTGGCAGATCGACCATATCCCATCCGTCATGTCAGGCGCATCTTCACGAGAAGGGATTATGCCTTTTGTGATAGGAATTATTACAGCCACATCATTACTGGTGGATGCGTACGGTCGCCTCCCACTAAGTATTTCCTTTAAAATGGTCAAGGGATACTGCATCGTTGTCGATAGTGGACGTACAAGTACCGTCGTTCCGAACGCCCAAACGTCACTTTTCTCATCACGTCTCGCGCCAGTCACGGTGAGGATCTCTGGAGACATCCACCTCAACGAACCACCTAAAACATTCACATCTTCCACTACATCGCTATCATCCAATATTTTAGATTGTCCGAAGCCAGCCAGGCGGAGAATGCCTTCATCTGAGACCAATATATTGCCCTGCTGGTAAATCAACACACTCCGACCTACTCACAGAGTGTAAACATACGGCACGAATATCGCCATGGCTGATAGCTAGATCCCTACCATGTAAAAATACAAGACCATCAATGATGCCTGTAACATATAATGAAAATGAATCAATAGCTTAGAAATTCTGCACTCTGATGAGTGAACACGAACCAGAGGTAGTCGATTTATCTCTGGGTGGTTCGCAATATGACTCGACAAATTACCTTGAGACAGCCACGGAGAGATCAAAGCCGGTAATTCGGACAGTGAACTCGGAGTAAAATCATAGCAAAACCCGAAGCACGACAGTATATTAGGATGGTCGAGTGAAGATCAACCATACAAAGTATTCTCGCCATAATCGCTATAATTTACATATCGCAGTGCTTAGACCGTATAAATCATATTCATGCGACATTTACTTACCTTCAGCAATTTATCTCTGGCTATACGCATGGCGTCGAATCCCCTTCTAACCTTAATGGCAACCAATTCTTTATTTATGTGCCCAGTCCATATGTCTGCGAAACCGCCACCTGTAACTGGGTAGTTGCCGTGACGTGTTATCAAACCATCAAGACAAAAAGGTGATTCTTGAAAAGGTATGGGATGAGGCTGGAATCACCGGCGTTTCAAGGAATATATTTAGTCCTCCGGGGTCTAGGGTCTCGCCCAACGGTGGGACTGAGGGGGGTTTAGGGGAGTCTTCGTTCTCGCCATCCGATGGGCCTTCTGATCCACTAGCCGAGTCAAATGAAGTTGCGAGTAGATGTGGTACGGTCGGAATGTCATCCGATTGTGATCTGTTAATTGTTCCTTACTAACGGTTCGTTACCTCGGGATGAAAATCATTACGAACGCTTCAGCCCAAGCAGATACATTTCGTACACTTGATGGCTCCCCTAGATACTTGCGTAAAGCTGCCACTTGCAAGATAGTACGTGTGCTCCGAGGAAGGAAGCGTGCTGCGTCTTTTCTAGAAATAAAACATTAATATGGGAAACATGCAAAAAGCTTGTTGCATACCCTTTTATACTCCATATGAGGTCAACAGACAGCTTGAGCCATTTAGGGAGGTCAGAGCGATGTCTCGGGGAGTGTTCCAATCGCTCTGCCCAACCGTCCATACCCCTCAGCACGGCATTTACTAGGAAGTAATTCCTTCTGTATCTTGATAGGTTAGCCTACGTCTTGTGCAAGGGTCTGATAAATCCAGTCCGAGAATCTCAACAAGGTCCACTGTGCCCTCTAGCAGTCTCACCGCAGGCGTAAGCTTGTTCCGTTCTTCAACCCAGAAAGGAGGCAGGTGGAGTATACCACCAAGATACCTAATAGCTATTATTCTTGGAACATCTCTGGTGTTTAATATACTGCTCGAATTGAGAAAATCTGTCTTCCCCGTTTTAACAATTACTTGTACTGACTCTGCAGCGATCCTTATCAAACTTTCAACTATGCCCTCTGAGTGATCGAAGAAACTCCCGAATTCATCTGGCCTGACTTTTTCTACGATGACAGTGACGTTTAAATCTTTTTCGCCAATGCACGAAGCTGCAAGTTGGCGAAAGAGTTTCCAACCATCGTCCATGAAATCCTCATCGTTACGCTTCCATAAAATCTCTGGTTGGATCCTCATAACAGATAAATCACGGCAAAAGACACGTCTTAGACCAGGATAGCAGGTAACCATTCGCACTATATCCTTAAATGCTTTAAACTGAGTCTTGAAAGTCTTCGATCTGACAATAACTTCCGTCGTCAGCCCCAACGACCAAACGCAATTCTGACGTCCACTCACGGTGAAGCATAGTCCCTAAGACTATCACAGTAATGATCCAGCTTGTCAATGTCCCAATCCCATCTAGGACACCCCGAGGATGGCTGCCGTCTGTAATTTACTTCAAGATCGTATAGATCGCACAATCGCTTGAGTTTTTGATCTGTCGCAATGCCGAAGGCTTCCTCAATCCCCTTTGTCGGAAATTCGGGACCTTTTCCCATTTTGGCAGCCAGCTTTCCAAAAGAATAGTCGATTTTGTGTGCAGCCCATTCGTATCCTTGACCAATAATGGAGCTTGGACCTGCGGTTCGTCTGTGCAGGGGGTAGAACCGCTCCTGGAACAGATCGGATTATGAGTGCTTGAGAATACTGGCTAGAGGGTTCAATGCTCATGGATATCAAGAGAGGAAGGTGAAGCAAAACGACGGCCGTGTACGGCTTACGCCTCGTTGCATCCGTTTCCCATACGGCAGAAGGCTACACAGCAGTGCGAAGAAGACAGTGCTAAGTTTGACAGAGAAAGTTAATCAAGCAATAGCTTCTTAAGAGCCTTACTAAGTCTTAAATGAAGCCACTGTTTGAACACACATGATGCCCATTTATCAATCATACCACCCACTTTTCCCTGTGGTTATTATGTTTGGGGCAATAAGATTGCATTATATTTGCATCTGAACAGGTGATAGTGTTGTGCAAGTCAGTGATATATATATATATTAGTATTTCCGGGCCACAAGGAGGCGGCTACAAACGTATTCAGTCAAATTGCAAAAGGTTTTGTTGATAGAAGAGTACCAAAATTCGTTGAATGCACACGAACTCTCCCCACACAGAAGTGGCAGATATCCCATTTTTACACTTCCAAAAAAAACGCGGCTGACCATGGATTTCTAGTCGATAACAGCACTATTGGATATTATTCTAACATTACGCTACGATTCCGCAACGAGGCTAGCACATATCGTACCAACTCAACTTTTCTCTGTCAACTCGGACGCGTCACATGGAATAATTCAGAATGTCAGGTTGTGTCATAGAAGGAGCATTGCGTCATAAACACACCAGACAGAAAAACACTCAGTTGGCACGAGGAGTTGTGGCCTCGTTGCAAGGTCGTGGCGTAATGTCACAATAATATACAATAGTAAAATGCCGACGACTAGAAATTGAAATCCATCATCAAGTATCTTCCGAAATTCCCCGGCTTCCCCGCAGCTCTCCCTCCGGATGACGGAAAGTGAGCTATCCATCGCTACTGTGTGTGTGTGTGTGTGTGTGTGTGTTGGAAGGGGGGGGAAGGGGGGATTAAGGTGGGGTTTGCACCGATTGTCGTACTACTTGATCAAGAAAAACTTGAGCTTGGATATTGGGAACCACTAAGCCACGCTGGCGTAGTCGCACCCGACGGCATAGCCGCCTCCCTGAGGTGACTAACAGAGATTCACCGCATTTACGAGTAACAAGAAAAAAAGACAGACCAATCATCCAGTTTTTCTTTCGGCACTCCGGATCTGTGGTTAAAGGTAATGAATGGTCTTGTCGATGTTACGGGGAAAAACAGAGAAATGTCCAGGAGAGCTCCCATTAGGTCTTCATATGGAAACCTTCGGCAGGTTGCGTGATGAACACGTGAATACTCCAATTATTACCTTAAAAACGTGACCTGTCTGTCTTCCACATATCATGCACGACCCGTCCCTGTCTACAACTCTCACCTTCAGTTTGCTCTCGTATTGGCATTTGATAATTTTCCTTCATTATAGAATTATAGTACTAATGGAATAATCGCAGCTGTCATCGATTGCGATATTGGCGGTAGCTGTGATTGGTGGTGCCTCGGAAAGGTGAGGACTTTGTTCAATGCCCGGAACTGCCTGCGGGTCTTTGTACATCGAGTCGTCTCGATTCGAGGTCTCGTATGTTCACAGTTCAGCTGTGGTTAATGGGAGCCACCCGTGATGCATGTGATGTAGACAGTGGTTCCTGGCTGTTGCGTACGTGGCAGTCCCTGCATGTTGTGCTGCAAGTCTTAATGCTCACTATCCCTCGCTACCCCAAATCTACTGCACTCCCTCGAGCATGAGGGGCTCACAGTGACCATTCCCACTCCCTCAAATGAAGAATACATACCGCCCAACTCTCCCCACAGTCTGATCTTCCTTACAGCAACTCCATCTTGACGCACGGCAGCTCTCCAAGACATAGCAGTCATAGCGTTCCCTCTGGCAAAGACACCCTGTCTTTCCAGCTCATGATTGACCTGTCGGGTTGCCATCCTCAGGCTCAACGGCTCTATCTTCGGCACCTTGGTCAGCCAGATCACCGCAGCGTTATTGGAAGCGTATTCAAGATCCAGGATATTGCAAAAGGCCTTGTATGGTGTGTGAGAATGATGGTGGTATGTGAGTGGTGGTATGCGAAGAGTGAAATCCGTGCGACGAACAACGATGCGCGGAATGGCGAGTTGTAGCGACGAGATCAAAGGTGGTCTGCACAGCACCTAGCTTTGGTTAACGGTAGCTAGCCGTGATCCGTTTATGTTAAGTTTTCGGTGGTGCTGTTCCTAGACCGTATAAATTTCCGTTTGTCTGAGTAGGTGACAGTTAACTCGTTGTAAACGGATGAGGACTATAATTCAAAAATTTACAAGTTCATAATATTGGGTGAAACGGCAAAAACAAAATCAGTGGTAATATTTTGAGGTATTAGAAATTTAGCATGTTGGAACGCACCTTAGATTTGGTGTTACTTCCCCACCTTCTAGGCGCTTGTGTCTCAGTCCGAACGGACTGGATTACGTCAGATTGTCGGCTCGGTGACCCCACTCTCCGACTTAAGAGTTTTTGACATTCTCGCTGCTCCGAATTGTCAAATGACCACGCCATCCCCTCCAAAGCCATGGGAGCGAGCAGGTGTAACGGCGGCTGCGGTGGCAGCGGCAGCACCAACACCAACACCGCCATCTCAATCTTCGTTTGCAACACCAGTACCTTCATCCACAACAGCGCCGTCAGTGCCGGCCCGTCCTTCAACCCTAACAGAAAATGGACAACAAAATCCTTTAACATCCCAGTTCAATACTGCCGTTTCACCTTATGCTTCACCGTACGCATCACCGTATAACCGGTTAGGAGCTACATCGATGTATGGCGGGATGGGATCGTACGGTATGGGTGGATATGGTGGTGGATATGGTGGCGGATATGGTATGGGCGGATATGGCGCTGGATATGGCATGGGATATGGCGGAATGGGCGGATACGGCGGGATGGGGATGCAGCCACCCTTCAATCCGAATAACCCCACACTCACACAACAGCTCGAAGCAACGACACACAGCACATTCGCGCTCATTCAGAGCATAGTGCAGACGTTCGGAGGATTTGCCCAGATGCTCGAAAGCACGTATATGGCGACACATTCCTCCTTCTTCGCTATGGTGGGTGTGGCGGAGCAGCTTGGGCAGCTGCGGAATGCACTGGGTAGCGTATTGGGGCTGTTTGGGATGATTCGGTGGCTGCGTGGGCTCATTACGGGCCGGCCGGTGAATGACGGCGGGATGTCCGATGAATTCAGCTCGTACCTCGCCCGTCCGCCAGGCAGCCCCCCTCCAAACCCGAACGCCCCGAAACCCTCCAAAAAGCCGCTTGTCATTTTCCTCCTCGCCCTTTTCGGCATTCCCTTCCTCATGCACCGTCTCATTCGCAGTCTCTCCGCCCGCTTGCCCCCACCCAATCAACTTTCGAACGAGCAAGTCATTGACCCGAGTAAGCTGGTGTTTGCACGGGCTGGCTTTGCATTCAATACGAAGGACCCCGTGGAGTTGGCGTTGCGTGAAGGGGAGATTGTTGCTATTTTGGGCACTGTGGATCCTGTTACTGGCGTTGAGGGCGCGTGGTGGAGAGGGAGAACGAGGGATGGGAGGGAGGGTTGGTTCCCGAGAGATTATGCACAAGTGTTGACTGCGGAGAAGGCCGAGGCGAAAAAGGTTGACTGAAATAGCAATGGACTGTGTGCCGTGTATTATATCCTTGTGTCATCCGTCACTTTTGTGTCTTATATCTCTCCCGAATTCCGTTATATTATTATGATCATCTAAGCTTATAAATCACTTTGAAGCATTGTAATCGACTGAAAATTGTACCACTTAGAGGTGTGATGATGTTGAAGTTGCACACAGAACTAGTGTAAAGTGAAGGGTAGGGAACTGACCTGTTCGAGAAAACATTATGGGTGCACGATGATAGAAGGAACCAAAAGACCAAGAGGCAATGTGGGGACTGATCTATCACTTCAATTCACAGCACTTGCTTTTAATGAAAGAAATGCAAATGAATATCAAAGCCGAAGTCGACAGACACAAGAATAACTCACTCCTTAAATGGATCGTAGAAGAACCAATGATTTCTGTTCACATCCGGACGTCAAGCTATGGGCATCCTCCCACTCTCTCAATCTCGCCAAACCCACACTTGTCCATTCAAAGTCCGCGACAATGTCTATGTTCACGAACCTTGTCGGGGAATCGCAGACCCAGTATTGTTTGCGAGCTAACTGATTGAGCTTGAACGTGGAAGAAATACAACAGGGTGGATCAGTTGTAACAGGGTACGTGGTGGCGGCGTGAACAACACCTGGAATGTCGATGAGACTGATTGCTTTGGCGTTTCAGGGCAGGGTGCAGGATCCTGCTGCAGAGGCTTATGATCCCGTTGAGTGGAAGTGGCGAGTGAGAGAGCTTCTGGGGGTCAACATTCATGGGCAGTTGCAGCAACAGTGATCTTTGTACCTTTCTGCTTCCTTTCTCTCATTCTCTGGGCTTTTGGGGGATGCGTGGCGCCATGGCAGTGAGGTGGAAACCTTTCCTGACGCTGGTCCTGTGGACATCTTAGGAAGATTAGGAAAACCAACGTATCTCCTGAGTTTTTGGGTATGACTCAGAGCTTCCGGTCGTCGACATCCATGGGCGAATGCGGCAACTGTGATGTTTCCTCTATATATTCAAAGGAAATGCTATGCCTGTACCCTCTTGTCTTGTTGCATCTGTTCAATCTCGTTCTTATCTCCTTCTCTGGACTTTACGCGGGTTTGGACGAGATACGCTGCTTAAACGAAAAAGCTTCTGGTTCGTTGTCAACTATGAGCACGTGCTGTGACTGTGACAGGACGACATTGTCTTGTTCGGCCGTGGGACAGTGTTTGGCAAGGAGGCTTAGGCTTTGGGCCTAGCCTCAGCTCGTCAATATACCTTATCCAAGGCGACACGCGATGAGACTTGCCCAATACAGAAATAAAGAAGAAATGCTCGTCAGTTTCAATAGCATGAGTTCAATCCGTCAGCGGGATTATAAGTAGAGAGCCGCCAGCCTGACACCTGGGTACACCAGGATCGACAAGTCGACTGGACGCCAGCTCAAGACTTGAGCAGCCTTTCAAGCGCATTCAAGGTATATAAGGACAGAAAACATTTTCCTGATGGCCTGGAGAGAACGGGGAGGATTGTAACGGGGGATAGGAATAGCGATAACGTGAGAGATATGGGTTGTGATAATGTGACTAATATGGGTTGTGATAATATGGAAAATGTGGATATTGATAAATATGGAAGAAAAAGGTTATAAGGATTTTCCTGGAAACATGACATAATTGAAGTCGCTCAGAATTAATGGATCATGATGTCGAAGAGAAACTGGCGTAATTACTTTTTGTCATGTGGCTCAATCATAAGCCACCGCTCTGACCTCGCGCTGTGATGGTTCAAAAATTGTTCAGGTATACTGCAAGATCGCCAGGGAGGAAGTCCGAGTTTCAGGTTTGCCCAGCACACGCGATTCTCACGACAATGTTTACTCACTCCTCATGATACTTGAGCATCTTTGACTCGGCTGCTCATAGATCATAGGATTGGTCATTTCTTTCTTTTCGATAAACATTCATCCGTAGCAAGTTCAAGGCGGCCAGGGGTACTCTTGTGGTTTGTCATTGAACCGGATCAGGACGAAGCTACTGTATGACACTAAGATGTCCGTTTGGGGGAAAGTGCCATACATGATATAGCGGGGGAATCACAACTCGCGTCTGCACCACTCGGAAACCTTTTGCGTTACGTCGGCAGAAGGATAGAAAGAAAAGGTTCTCTCACTGATATCTGCATGAACACGAAGTTTTATTTCAAAGTCCCTTGTCGACATACACGGGAATCTTAAGATAAAGAGAATAGACCAGTTTGTACACACTTCACGGCCCTTTTCTTTTTCAGTCCTTTTATTATAATTAATATTGTTTTCTGCATTTACAGTTGTCATAACGCTATCATATAGTATTTATGACTCTGGTATGTTGTTAATTGGCCATTTGAATTACGTTCAAAGCGGCGTGTCACAGAAGCCTGATGAACCTTGTCAACGGTTCTCTTTCCCATTTTTTGGACATGCCTCATGTCTATATCTCACGTCTCCCATGTCTGACCACGAGGTTGTACCCAGTCACCCTGATGATGTCAAAGAGCTACCCTCATTGAACTCACCTGCTTCCTTGGAATCTCAAAAGATCAAAGTCCTCGAAAGTCATTTTCGGGGCATACTCCAGAGACAATGGGCGTGTAATGTAGAGGGTCACGGCCTCTGTTACCACAGACCAGGTCATGACGACCATATATCGATCAGCAAGGATGCACTTGATTCATGGGTTCAGCAGCGGGTATGTTAATCTTTTGTTTCGAGGATCGACTCCATTGTGTCGGACTTTTTTATTCCGTTTAGTGCCGTGATTTTGCGACTTGCGTAGAACCGCCGGAAGGCTTGCTGGATTCATCAGGAATTGAGAAAGGTATGCCCCACATTGAGAGAGACGCCATGACTAGCTGGGTTGAACCCGTTATTTGTAATCCAACGGAAGTCGAAGTCGGCCCCGGCTACTGTTGTGGTCTGGCATTAGAGAGGATCGGTACGAAGCTATTGTACGGCACCAAGATGTCCATTCTGGTTGGAAAGTGCTTTCTTTACACACGGCGCGTGGAGAAGTATGAGAGAGTTGCCGAAAGGCTCGAGGATACGGATAGGGACACGCATAAGAAAATGAAGGCGACTAGATTGCTTAACAAACAGCTAACTGTGCGGCAACTGAGCATAATAGTTGAAGAGGGGATGGATCCTCTGAGGCATGTTCGCTTCTGATGGAGGCTATTCATTGTATGCTGAAATCATTTTAATGAAGACCTGCTTACCCGCGTAAAATACGATATCGGGCGACATGGCTTCTGGCGACGACCTATACCGCCTTTATATTACGGTTTGGTACTATTAAAGAGATAAAGATTGGCAGAGTAATAGTATTGATGGCGCACTTAATCGAGTTTATGGCGTACATCGAGGTTGCACCAGCTAAAATGGTTCCTGCACTCTTCACTGCCCTGGTCGGGTCGCAACTTCTTGGTGACTGCTATACTGTCGCCTCGAAATTCATATCACACCTTGGCGAATATCTCTGTATCCCGTCGGCTGCCACTCTCACCACTTTAGATTTTTCTATTCTTACTCACTCTTTCTCCACCATTATTCAGGAAGTGCATGATGCACGGTCCCTGTCACAACCTCGATGTGATTAAACAGTATTTCAAATTCTGGATGGGCTCGTAAGTTTTACTGTTTCAGTGTTTGGAGAATGGCCGGAATGAGGAATATGCAGTAGAAACCAACCTGCACACATGGGACTGATTCGCCAGCAATTATCGATTTTATCCCGTTGTTTCACACAGGATCGTTGTCTCTGCAGCATTTATGGAACTCTATTGGATATCGTGCCTGACGTTTTACAGACCAAGCTCTATTCATTTGGGTGTCCTGACCATTCTCGCTCCATGGCTTATATATGCATTATAAATGAAGTCAATTCATTATATGACGGTGCCACATTGATGGCAGAAAACATTGATCGAATTAATATCATTGTTTCCATTGGGGTTAAAATCATGCAGTGAGTCCACAGTTACACCGTCGTCGTGGATCCGTCGTCTCAAAAAATCATTCGGCCGTCGGGATACTCACCCAGAACCCAAAAGCAGACCCTGCATTGTTTCATTCCACCTCGAGGCTAATAAGGCGTTCATCGTCGTTAATTTCACAATCTCCAGACCCCGAAATTGCGTGCACGGGAGTGCGGAGAACCCAATCCGTGCCCTTCACGACTTCCTGAGTGTATATCTACCCGGAGAGGGGATATTCGCGACGAGCTTGATGCGCGAAGCAAAATCACTTGTCTGTCTGCTTGCGACTTCGTTTGTAGGGGTCTCACCAAGTTCCAACACAGATTACTTATCCCTCTTGAAGAAGCACGGATGGGCTTGTGACTAGACTGTTCCATACGGCTAATGTATTTACCTATTACCTAAATGATGTTCGACCTAGCTGAAGATTCTGAGAAGAGTAACTCAGGTTATGATATTCGCAGTATGGTTTCCTCAGTCTTGAAGAGCTCAAGCGATGATTTGAGAAAGAGATTGCTACTCGTGTGGCTTTGAGCTTTGCCCTGTTCTTCAACATATATAATGATCTGTAAGGTACAGTTCGGTAGAAGTGTCGGAAAAATCCGAAAATCCTCATCAGCGGTGTCGGCCGATCTAAATCCCGGCTCGTCCAAGTCTTGAGCTGGCGTCCATCCGATGGATCGGGCCGTGCCCCCCCCCCCCCCCCCAGGCACCAGGCCGGCGGCGCTGTGCAAAGAATCCCGCAACCTACTGAAGGGTCACGCAGCCTGTCTAAGATCTATGCAGATGCTGGCAGCCCCCAGTTCCCTGCCGACACGCCAACCAGAAGCTCTCTCGCTCACCCATTCCACTCAACGGGATCATAAGCCTCCACGACATGGAACCAATGTCATTAATTCGATCAATGTTTTCTGCCGTCACTAATGTGACACCCTCAAATAATGCATCAAGTTCATCTATAGTGCATTCATAAATGAAGTAGGGAGAAGGGCCGGCAGATGCAAATGAATTGATCTTGGTCTGTAAAATGTCAAGCACGATATCCCATAGAGTTCCATCAATGCTGTGGAGCCAAGGATCCTGTGTGAAACAGCAGGAGACTGTTGTGTTAGAATATGATAATGTGATTAATTGTAATCTCATATCTTGTCTTGTGACTGTATAGGTTCTGGCCAGTTCACACATGTGATTGATATATTTAGTTAGAGTTCACTAGATCCGTAGCACGCCATTGTGCACAGACCAGTGCACAGACCATGTATACCAGTATATAGTTAGTTCAGATGAGGAGTAGATCCCTCATCTGAAAGCCTAGCAATATCACCGGCTTAGCATCTACCCGCTCTACTCTTAGTGGCTAGGCTCCAATAGTAGAGAGTCCTTGTACTGTGATTCCCAGGCTAGCAGATTTTAACACATTGATATTTACAGGTGAATCCATTCCATGTGTTCAGTTTGGTTTCCATCATATCTGCACCATTTCGGCAATTCTCCAAAAACAGCAACAGTAAAACTTATAACATCATCCAGAATTTGAAATGATTTTTAATGCCATTGAGGTCCTCATATGACAGGCCCCATCCATCATGCACCTCCTTAATAATGGTGGAGAAACACTCAGCAATAATAGAATAATCTAAAGTGGTGAGGGTGGCAGCTGGCGGGCTACAGAGGTATTCGCCAAGGTGTGATATGAATATCAAGGCAACAGCATAACAGTCACCAGGAAGTTGTGACCCGATCAGGGCAGTGAAGAGCACAGGAACCATTTTAGCTGGCGCAACCTCAATATACGCCATGAAATCGCTTACACCGCCATCCGGACTATGACTCTGCCGATCTTCATTTCTTCACTAGTACCAAACAAGAATGTAAAGGCGGTATAGGTGTTCAGAAGAAGCTAACTCGCCTGATATCGGATTTTACGCGGGTAAGATGGTCTCCATTAAAATAATTTCAGCATGAAATGAATGGCCTTCATCAGAAGCGAACATGCCTCAAGAGATCCACCCCCTCGTTAACATTTCTGCTCAATTACGGCACAGTTAGCTGTTTGTTAAGCAGTCTGGTCGTCGTCGTTTCCTCGCGTTTGTGCATGAGCCTTTGGGCAACTCTTTGGTACTCCCCCACACGGCGCGTGTTGAACAAGCACTTTCCAACCAAAATGGATATCTTGATGCCGTACACTAGCTTCGTCCCGATCCGCTCTACTGCCAGACCACATTGGCAAGATTGGGAGAGTGGGAGGGTGGGACGACATCGTTCGCTATGGAGCTATCGATAATGCGACGAGTGTGAGAAGGGTGGCTACTACTGTGAAAGGTGGTTGTACGAAGGCGGTTGAAGAGACAGGGAATCCCGAGAGAGGGCAATGAATGTGGATGGGAAGGAAGTGAAGTCGAAGTCGGAGACGCCGAGCTTGATTTCGGGGCCCACAAGCATGTACCTCCAGTGGATGCAGCCACCCTTCAATCTGAATAACCCCAAACTCACACAACCCCTCGAAGCAAATATACACAGTACATTCGAGCTCATTCAGATCATGGTGCAGACATTCGGAGGCTTTTCCCAGATGCTCGAAATCACGTACATGCTACACATTCATCGTTTTTCGGTGTGGTCGGTATGGCGGAGTAGTTTGGGCAGCTGCAAAATGCACTGGGTAGCGTATTAGGGCTGGATGATACAGTGGTTGCGTGGGCTCATTACGGGTCGGCCGGCGTATGACGGCGGGATGTCCGATTAATTCAACCCGTACCTCGCCCGTCTGCCAGACAGCCCCCCTCCAAACCCGAACGCCCCGAAACCCTCCAAAAAGCCGCTTGTAATTTTCCTCCTCGCCCTTTCGGGATTCCCTTCCTCATGCACCGTCTCATTCGCAGTCTCTCCGCCCGCTTGCCCCCACCCAATCAACTTCCGAACGAGCAAGTCATTGACCGAGTAAGCTGGTGTTTGCAAGGGCTGTCTTTGCATTCAATACGAAAGACCCCGTGGAGTTGGCGTTGCGTGAAGGGGAGATTGTTGCTATTTTGGGCACTGTGGATCCTGTTACTGACGTTGAGGGCGCGTGGTGGAGAGGGAGAACGAGGGATGGAAGGGAGGGTTGTTTCCCGAGAGATTATGTCCAATTGTTGACTGCGGAGAAGGCCGAGGCGAAAAAGGTTGACTGAAATAGCAATGGACTGTGTGCCGTGTATTATATCCTTGTTATCTGTCACTTTTGTGTCTTATATCTCTCTTGAATTCCATTATATTATTATGATCCTCTAAGCTTATACATCACTTTGAAGCATTGGAATCGACTAAAAATTGTACCACTTAGAGTACTGATGATGTTGAAGTTACACACCTTGGGTGCTTCCTTTGAACTTCCGCTTTTAGGCTGCTCAAAACTGAACCACGCCACACTTAGATCGTACAAGCCACGATAAATTGAGTTTCATAGCTCATGTACATTGCATCTGAGTGCAATGAATGGACTCCTACTGACAATAAATTTTTTCTGAAGAGGGTGATGCCCCATACATCTATCAGAAGCAACACAAGGATATGCAGATGTATATCTTTGATAACTCAGAGGATAAAATTGCAAAAATATCAAAAGTATTTGTGAATATGCTCTATCATATCTAGATTTTTGAAATACAATGCCATTACATAACCTCCAAATGTAGAAATACTACAAATATATATATACATGAGACTTATTGGAATGGTTTTTTGGCTGACAACTCTGACCCACAAAACTGCTTATATTCAGTACTTAGTATAGCCACCATTTGCCTTCAACACAGTTGCAACCCTCCTAGGCATACTCTCAATCAACCTCTGACACACGTCTGCATTAATCTTGTTCCATTCATCCTCCACCCTTTCCACCCTCTCCCACAACTCCAGTATCCCTTTTGGTTCAACCTCATACTCCCCCAGCCTTCTCTTTACATGATCCCACATGTATTCAATGGGGTTGAGGTCTGGAGACTGTGCTGGCCATGGGAGGACATTGAAATCATTATCTTGAAACCAAGTTTAGGCCTTTTTGCAGGTGTTAAGGAGTGCACGCAGAGCTTATCAGAGGGTTTCCAGAGAAACCCATGGGAAAGCTGGTAGGACTTGGCTTCAGCTTATAGGCTGCACCCTCACGAGATCATAATGTCCAATGTCAAATGGGCAGATGGGAAACCTGGGGAGTCCAGGGATAGGTGATAGGTCGAGAGTTGGGGAGGTTGATGGTGGGAAACCTGCAGAGTCATTGATTGGTCAGGGAGGTCAAGTGATGATACATAAGTCAGAGGTTGAGCGATAGGAGAGTTGGAGCCTGTGGGCTCTGACAAGGATGAAGCGATATCCTCAAAGAGGAGTTTAGAGCAGAAAGGGAACTAAGATTACTGGAGAAATCTAAGCTAATTTTCTGACTGGATTATATGTACAACATTAGCTAGTTTATATAGACCACTGAGTGTATGCAATACCAAATCCAGTAATGATGAAAGCTTAAATGGGTAATCATGAAATGAGAATAATAAACACCAAGTTAGGTGTTAGGAATGGGATGGAACGGGGTGGAGTCTGAATTGTGACAGGTCATTAGACTGTAAATGGGAATGGGGCAGAGCGGAGTCTAAAATGTGACAGATCATTAGACCATAACGGGAACAGGGCTCAGATAGAGGGCTGATGGGTTTTCTGAGTGGAGTCCAGTGACTGATGCATGGAATGGGGACAGGGATAGACAGGCTTGACATGTGCAGGGTCTGGGTGGGTATTCCGGTGACTGATATATGAGATAACAAAGGTCGGATTGGCATCTGGGTCCCAGCAGGTATTCTGGTTAACTGAAAATGATGTATCTAAAGCATGGGTCCATATAGGTTGGTTCCTGGAGCCCGGCAGGAGTTCCAGTCATAACAGTACCTTCCCTTTATGCTGAAGTCCCAAAGAGGCTCTAGAACTTGATAAAGTTTTGTTGGTTACATGCATGTGTCAAAGGTTATGTCAGTTACATGTATGTGTCAAAGAGTCATGTGATCTGGAAGGTAAGGTTCAGATATGATGACCCTATATAAAAATTTGAAAAAATAGAAATTTCTTCTTCTTTATTACCCCCATCATCTTCTCAACATGGGCCCAAAACCAACACCTCGCAGACTGATGCCCACTGCTGGGCCCTCCACAGGCTCCACTCTCTGCTGCCCAAATCTTGGTGCAGCGAGATGAGCAGGGAGGATAGTCACAATTCATTGAATACACGAAATTTTATGAAAAACTCCTCATATTTTTAAGTGAGACTATTTCTCCTGGCTATGACTACATGTTTTAGAAATTTATATTTCATTAACCCAAAATTTCATCTTTAAGACTTGTACATTCCCTTAAAATATGCACAAATGTCATGGTTATACAAGATTATCTGGGTTGTTACCTAATCTTTGGGATAAAATACATTCTCTAGTATCTCCATGACTTTTAAAATGTCCACAAACATTATAGTTAACGAAAATTATTTGGGTTATGACTTAATCCTTGGGATGAGATGCATTCTCTTGTATATTATACAAACTTTCAAATGTAGTTCATATAATTTAAATTTATTTGGTTTAGAAAGTTAACCAGAACTATCTGGCCAACCAATCCATGTTGTGGAATTTATCCCCAAAAGGATAATCTATATATGTTTGTTTGACTAACTTTTGTCAGATACAAGATAAATATTAATATTTCCTTATTCTCCAGAATATTATCTGATAGGCTGAATTTGATTAAATATTAATTTTACAACAAACAATATAAATATATATACTTTAGTGGATAAACAACTTTTAAAGTTTTCGGTTATCCTCCCAGCATCAACAGAGGGAGGAGGCAGAAAGGCTGGCCAAAGAGGCCGAGGATGCCTTGGACAAGGAGTACCAGGTGGTACTAGTCACGGAGAGAGAGGCTGAGGAGCAGAGGAAGCCGGACAAGGAGGAGGCAGTGTGGGTTGCCACAGAACAAGCCAGGGCAGCCGTGGATAGGGCAGCGATTACCACAGGGAAGGTAAGTCCCAATGCACATCAAGTTGACTTAACTGACTTGTGCTTTAGCACAAGGCAGCAGAGGTCAAGTCAGAGTCCGAGGGGTAGCTGGAGAGCCCCCAAAAGGTGAGTCTCAGTCCATGGGGTTTTCCGGGGACTGACCACATCAACAGAAGGCAAGGAAAGCAGCTCCAGTCTGCTTGCAAGTGAAGAATGACCTGTGGTGTTCCAGTTGCAATGACTGGAACATGGATTATCATCAGAAGTCCGGCTGGGGACCAGGCTGTTGGCAGTGTGTGCACCTCAAAGTGAGGTGCTCACTTGTCCACGAGCAGCCCACAGGGTCCGTGGCATGGGATGCAGGTGGTTCAGACAGGCTGGGGGGCTTGGAGGATGTCTTGGGGCAGATAGCTGCAGGTTAGCCCAGAACCAACTGCTTGAAAAGAGCAACTGGATCAACATTGTCATGGCAAACACCCTGCATAAACTCTGCAGGGAGTTCTGGCCCTTCTTGGGAGTACGGTGGGT
Organism: Hysterangium stoloniferum; assembly: GCA_015178975.1. Lineage (NCBI taxonomy): Eukaryota > Fungi > Basidiomycota > Agaricomycetes > Hysterangiales > Hysterangiaceae > Hysterangium > Hysterangium stoloniferum. The sequence goes on from WHVD01000120.1 coordinate 44,772, forward strand.
ATGTCTATGTTGAGCTGTAGGATGAGAGTTCTGAGGAGCCCAGTGAAGATGAGGATGGGGTTCCCACAGAGGTGGAAGAACTCCAAAAGGAGCCAGAAGAAATTGGGCAGAAACATAGCCCCATAAACGTAGACTAGAAATTATAATAAATCTTTTAAAAGAATAAAAGTAAAACATGAAAAGCATAGAAGTCTGTGGGAGATCCACTAAGACTTGAAGTCAGAACCTGTAAAAGCAAAGAGAGACATAGGGTGACAGGGAAAAATGAAAGTGAATCCAACATAACACAGGGTCCATGGAATGTGGTCTAGAGAGACAATAATGATCTGGGTTTGAGTGGGTAAGCTGTGTGAAAGTCAGTAACAATTTCTGTGGCATTACTGAGTTCTGTGGCAAAAATCCATGAAGTCTCTTCATTGGTGCCCTTGTAACCTGCCCACTTGACCAAGTAAAGCAGTTTACAAGTGCATTGATGCTTATCTATTTTCGAGTCCAAAATTTGTGAGATTTCAAACTTGGGTTCTCCATCAATAATGACTGGAGGAGGTGGAGATTGCATGTGATCTGGATTAGTGTTAGCAGTACAGGGTTCTAACATAGAAACATGAAATACCGGGTGTACTGTGTGCATGCTATCCAGAAGCTGTAGGGTCCATGAAACTGAACCTACTTGTGTTATTATTTCAAATGGATCTAAATATTTTTCAGCAAGCTTTTTTGATGGACGGGTAGTCTGAAAGAATTGAGCTTGACAAAAACATGATCACCAATTTTGAAGTTGGGTGGTGGAATCCAGTTTTTGTCCACTGAACACTGGTATTGCTCTTGGGCAGACTTTATTGTGGTCCGGAGTTCTTCGTGGAGCTTGTGGAGGTCTGTGACAGACTCTTGAGCACCGGCAGAGGCAAGATTCCATTCTGGGTGTACTGTAATATTTGGATTGTACCCTTTATTTGCAAAGAATGGGGAAATGCCAGTAGTGGCTGAAGGTGCATTGTTGTAAGCAAATTCTGCAAGTAGTAATAGGGATTTCCAATTGTCCTGTTGGTAGTTGCAATATACATGAAGATATTGTTCCAATGTCTGATTGATGTGTTCAGTTTATCTGTCAGCTTCCAGGTGATATCTGGATGTGAAGTGTAGTTTTATGTCCAAGGATTTCCCGAGGGATCTAAAGAAGTGAGATACAAACTCTGATCCTTGATCAGAAGTTATGTGGGATGGAACTTCGTGCTTGGAAAATATGTGGATAATAAAAAGTTCTGCTAACTGCACGGATGTGATGGTATCATGTGTGAGAATGAATATACCTTGTTTTGAGAATCTGTCAACAATGACTAGAATGGTGGAAAAGCCTTCAGAGTCTGGCAGGTGTTCAATGAAATCCATAGAGATAGAACTCCATGGGTGTTCCAGTACCGGGAGTTGTTTTAGAAGGCTGTATGGCTTGTGGCACTGTGATTTTGAGCGTGGACAAGTAATGCAAGATTTACAATAGTGCTTAATGAAGTCTCAGAGTCTGGGCCAAGTGTATTCTCTTCTTATTAATGATAGAGTTTTGTTGAACCCAAAATGTCCCAAGAGTGGATGATCATGTTTGTACTGGAGGATCCTGAGGTGGAGGCCAGCAGAGTCTGGTACATAGATACAATTGTCAAGTCTAATGAAACCATGCTGATCAAGAGACCACTGGGGTTGCCCGGAGTCCATGGGATTGTCAAGGTGCACTTTAGTTATTGGGTCTAGTGGAATTGCCGATAAAATATCTTGATGTAACTTCTCAATATCCATGATGATAATTCCACAGATAATGGGATGAATGAGGAAAGTTGCGTGGACTGATGCAGTAGGCTGCTGATTCATGAAAATGGGTTTCAAGTTGTGTGGGTTTACCATGGCATAGTCATTGCTCCCCTCTTGAGGATAGATGTCCCATTGTCTAGTTAAAGCATCGGGTTTACTGCCAAGATGGTCGGGACAAAAGTGGATAATCATGTTAAAGCCAGACAGATATTTAGACCAGCAGGCCTGCCGGCAGGTCAAAGGTTTTGTGGTTGAAAGGTATTCTAGGTTTTTGTGATCTGTTACAATGTTAATCAGAATTCCCGAGCCTTCCAAATAGTGTCGCCATGCTTTGAAAGCTGAAAAAATTGCTAGGAGTTCCTTATCATGAATGTCATAATTGAGATCTGCTCTGGTGAAAGTCTGGGACAGAAAAGCCATGGGTGGACTTCTCAATCAGAGTCCTGGATAGACAGAATGGCTCCAAGTACATAGTCCAAGGCATCTGTCTCAACAATGAGCAGAAAGTCTGGTTTCCAATGTGACAGGATTGGAGCTGAAGAAAAAGAATCTTTTAAGAGATTGAAAGCTTTTTGACACTTATCATTGAAATTCCATGGAATGCCCTTGCAAGTAAGATGAGTAAGGGGGACTGTAATGTTGGAATATCCGTGGATAAACAGTCTGTAAAAATTGGCAAAGCCGAGGAAAGACTGTATATCTTTGACTTTTCTGGGTTCTGGCCAATCTTTGATGACTTGTACTTTTGTTTCGTCCATTCAGAGTCTGTCAGGTCCCATAATGAAACCTAGATACTCCACAGAGTCCATGTCAAAAGTGCATTTTTTACCATTTGCAAATAAACCATGTTTTCTAAGTCTTCTGAGGACTTCACGGACTTGTTTGTTGTGTTCCATGGGGTCCTTGGAATAGATAAGAAAGTCATCCAAGTAAACAATAACGCATACATCAAGCATGTCAGAGAAAATGTCATTAATAAAACATTGAAAAACAGATGGAGCATTGGTGAGTCCAAGGGCATCACCAACCACTCAAAGGCCCCATAATGGGTTCTGGAAGTGGTTTTCCACTTGTCACCTGTGGAGACCCAGACCAAATGGTAGGCGTGTTTAAGGTCTATTTTGGTATAAATCCAGGCATTCTGCAGAGCATCAAGTAAGTCAGAGATAAGTGGGAGTGGATACTTATCCTTTTTTGTGACAGCATTGAGTCCTCTGAAATCAACACAAAGTCTAAGAGATCCATCCTTTTTCTTGACAAACAGAACAGGTGCTCCAAAAGGAGATTTTGAGGGTCTGATAAAACCTATGGACAAATGTTCATCCAGGAAATTGTGGATTGTGGCAGGTTCCATGGAGGAAAGTGGGTAAATATGTCCAAGGGGTGGCTGGGTGCCTTCTTTGAGGTCAATTTTTAAGTCATACTCTCTGCTCTGTGGGGTGGAAGCCGGTCAGCTTTACGTTTACTAAAGATGTCCGTGAAATCATGATATTTCTCAGGGACACCTAGGTCCACGGATTGCTCAGATACCAGAGTTGAAAAACGACTAGTTGCTTCATTGATTTTCAAATTGATAGTGAAAACCTGGGATCCATCCATTTTTGTAGCCCTAATAAATGATGCAGCATTAATAAGAGAAATAGATGGAGGTGCCATGGGTTCCAGGGAAGCCATGGGGTGCCATAGGGATCACAGGGGCTACTGAAGCTGCAGGTGCCGGGAAGGCTGTGGGTGCCAAAATGGCTGTGGGTGCCAGAATGGCCAGAGGTGGTGAGATAGCCATGGGATCACAGGAGCTATTGAAGCTGCAGGTGCTGTGGTGGCTGTGTCACACACAGTTAACTTGGGCACCATGGGTGTCTGGAAAATTATACTGTTAGCTACCCAGTCAATCAATGGATTGTAGCAGGTAAGCCAGCTATGTCCTAGGACAACCAAGCAGTTTGAGTCTAACTGGGTCACATAGAAAGTGACCAACTGAGAAGTTCCACATGGAAACTGGATAGAAAGGTCACAAGCTTGTGTGATGAATGAATTGCTTGTACTGTCAAAAAGTCAGAGTACGACCGGGTTGATTGGATAAGTCGACAACAGATTATTTTGTGTGAATTTTGTATCTACAAAGCAGTGAGTCGAACCAGAGTCTATGAGCTGAAAAAACGAATTTCAGAATCATATTAGACATAAGTTTAATAAAAAATGAGTCAGAGTTCAAAAGAGCAGATACGTTGAGATGAGTAGACTCATGAATATGCAGAGAGGTAACACAACCCCCAACGTGTGTGGAGTCCATGGCCATGGGGTTGCTTACTCTTTTTTTTGAGTTGGAAGCCAGTTTGTCCTTTGACAGAGTTTCTGTGGAGGATGCTTTGGCTGTTCGACCTTTTGCAGAGTTTGCTTTCACCAACAGACATTCTGGAACTCGATGACTGGGTTTTCCGCACAAGAGACAGAGGTTGTTGTCCATACAATGTGGTCTTTCCTGTGGGGTCAATTTGCCATCAGCTCCGAGCTTGCCTGTGAGGTCAGGTTTTCTGGTTTGCTTGCCAGACTGTTGACCTTTGTTGTTGTTGTTAGAAGACTTTTTATCGTTCTTCTTGTCAGATTGCGTGGAGTTTTGGTTGCTGGTGGATGGAGTGTTTTTGTTGTTTTTATTGGCTGTGGACTTGACCTTGTCCACAGAAGTCTCACAGGCAACTTCTGTGCGACAATCCCAATAGTGTGCATCTGTGTTTTGAGCCTTGAGGCACATATGGGACAGTGTTTTTGGCTTGCCATCTTCTCCTTTAGAGACTTCATCTTTAAGGCAGGATGGCAGACCGGTGTAGAATTGGTGGCAGAGAGTGGGATCGCCCCACTGACAATGCGTGGCAAGATTGTTGAATTGGACAATATAGTCCATGATGTGCTGGTTGTCCTTCATATGAAGATTGGTGAGACTGTTCTCGGCTTCTCTGGTCAGGTCATATGTATGGGCCAAAGTTGGTTTCCATGTGTACAGGTGCTTTCTTCTTGGTGGCATGTTGACAACCTGTGAGTCTCAGTCAGAAAATACTGTTAAGGAGTGCGTGTGGAGCTTATCAGAGGGTTTCTGGAGAAACCTGCGGGAAAGCTGGTAGGACTTGGCTTCAGCTTATAGGCTGCACCCTTGTGAGATTGTCATGTCCAATTTCAAATGGGCAGATGGGAAACCCAGGGAGTCCAGGGATAGGTAATAGGTTGAGAGTCAGGAAGGTTGAGTGATGATAAGTCAGAGGTTGAGTGATAGGAGAGTCAGAGCCTGTGGGCTCCGACAAGGATGAAGCGATATTCTCAAAGAGGAGTTTAGAGCAGAAAGGGGACTAAGATTACTGGGGAAATCTAAGCTGATTTTCTGACTGGATTGTATGTACAACATTAGCTAGTTTATATAGACCACTGAGTGTATGCAATACCAAATCCATTAATGATGAAAGCTTAAATGGATAATCATGAAACAAGAATAATAAACACCAAGTTAGGTGTTAGGAATGGGACGGAATGGGGCAGAGTCCAAATCGTGACAGGTCATTAGACTGTAAATGGGAACAGGGTAGGAGCGGAGTCCAAAAGGTGACAGGTCATTAGACCATAATGGGGATCAGATAGAGGGCTGATGGGTTTTCCAAGTGGAGTCCAGTGACTGATGCATGGAACGGGGATGGGGATAGACATGCATAGGGTCCGAGCAGGTACTCCGGTGACTGATATATGAGATAAGGTCAGATTGATGTCCAGGTCCCAGCAGGTATTCTGGTTAACTGAAAACAATGTATCTAAAGTGTGGGTGCATATAGGTTTGTGCCTGGAGCCCAGTGGGAGTTCTGGTCATAACAGCAGGTATGTTTGGGGTCATTATCTTGCTGGAAGATGACATCACCCACAGATTTTCCATAATAGTTGAGGCTGGCTTGAAGGTCCTCCTCCATAATCTTGAGATAAAGGTCCCTATCTATCTTGCAAACATACCTAGGTCCTTCCCACAGCATGCAGCCCCATACCATCACAGATCCTCCTGAAAACTTCTGAGTCCCCTGAACCAGCATATTACTCAAGCCCTCCCCAGCCTTTTTCCAGACCCACTTCCTCCCATCTGACTCCAACCTGTTGATTTTGGTTTCATCTGACCACACCACCTTCTTCCAGTCCTCCACAGTGCAATGCTGATGTGCCACAGCAAAGTCCATCCTTACCTGTCTATGCTTCTTGCTGAGAAAGAGCTTTTTCTTCTTCACCATAGCCTTTATCCCAACCATATTGAGACTATTGTGCACAGGTTGGATACAGATCGACTGGTTGGTGACATTCCTAAGAGCTTTGGCATATTGACAGCAGTGTCAGTCTTCTCAGAGCTGATGAGACACTGTGCATAGTGAATATTGGTAGGGGAAAGCTTGGAGGGACAACCACCAATGGACTTAGAGATACAAAGTAAATGAGAACTGAGGGGAAAACTTTCTAACTCAGACTTATAGTTTATAACTCCTTTTTGACATCACATACTCGAGTGTATGCAGAAGTTGTGGATTGTAGTGGATCCAAAATACTCATGTGACACAGACACAGTAGAAGCTGCAATGTGGCTAGCTGTATGGCCAGCATCAAGAGGGAGAGGATATGATTCTGGCTGGCAAGAGACAAAGTGCACATTTTGGGAATTGGGGCATTACTAGTCAGTAAAGGTGTAATTATACTCTAGCACAATGTGGTCATGTGACATCACATGACATCACATGATTTTGTTGATAGGACCCAGTTGGAGGTGAACAATCAACAAGGTCACATGACTATAAGCATTATAGTCATCAAGGCTGCCAGCCAAAAAACCCTTCTAACGAGTCTTCTGTATATACATACATATTTGTAGTATTTCCATATTTGGAGCTTATGTAATGGAATTGTATTTCAACAATCTAGATATGATAAAGCATATTCACAAATATTGTTGATATTTATATTTTTTGCAATTTTATCCTCTGAGTTATCAAGGATATATGTACAGTAGGCAACAACCATTTGGATGTTTCTTTGTTTTGAAAAGATCCTTTAGCATTAGCCTAAAATAAATTCTATAAATTCTGAATAAATTATGATAGATGCTCTAATATCACGAAATGTTGATTACATAACAATGATGTCATATGTCCATTTATAGCCATGCCATAATACCATGAATGCAGCTTATACATCTGAACAGTTGTGTTGCCAAGATTCACAGAGCAAAGAAGTGGTCTAAAACTATTCATGATCACATGACTTTACTTCCACAACCAAAAACCTGAACCTTAAACCCAAAAGTCACATGATTTGTTCATGTTCAAGTATATATACAAGGCCTTTTAACATGCTTGTCCCAACAGTTCACCATGTGCACTGTTCCCCCTACTATTCATGACACATCATTACTCTGCTCCTCTCTAATGTCTCTGGGCACTCTATTCATCAGACCACTGGTGTTAGCATTGGAACTATCTCAAAAATATGCTCTGAATACTGTCCTGAGGCTCCCAAGTCCTCTGGTGGTTGTCCAACAAAATGCACATCTGCCAATATCAGCTATTCTAAGCATCTCATTTGCAGGCAGAAAGCTGATAATGCAGTCCAAGTTTCCAAGTCTCTTCAGGATGTCACAAATCAATCCCTCTCCTCCCAATCTGTTTGTTGTGCCTTATGCAAAGCTGGCCTAAGGCCTGTGGTGAAAAAGAAGTGTCCTTTTCTGTGACAATCTCACAGGAGGGAGAGGCTACAGTGGGCAGAGAGACATCAGGAGTACACTCTGGAGGACTGGAAGAGAGTTGTATTCTCTGATGAGACCAAAATCAATCATCTTGGGTCAGATGGAAGGAAGTGGGTGTGGAAAAAGGTGGGGGAGGGGTTGACTGATAGGCAGGTGGAGGGAACATTGAAGTTTGGTGGTGGTAGTGTGATGATGTGGGGTTGCATGCTTTGGGAAGGCATTGGATATGCCACTAGGATTGAAGGGAAGATGGATTCACAGCTTTACTGCTCTATCTTGGAGGATGAACTTCAGCAATCCCTTGAGTTTTACAAGAAAACTCCATCTGATATCATCTTCCAGCGATCCAAAGCATACCAGCAAACTGGCTTGAAAGTGGTTTGATGACCATAGCTACAATGTGATGAAGTGGCCAGCACAGTCTCCAGATCTAAACCCCATAGAGCATTGCTGACTATGACACACCACCTAGTGGAGTGGAGGAGCTTTGGGAGTACTGTCAAGTGGGATGGGAAAAGATACCAAAGGAGGTGTGTCAGAACATGATAGAGAGTATGCCTAGAAGAGTAGAAGCTGTAATTAAGGCCAAGGGAGGGTATACCAAGTACTAGTTTAGTATATAGGGTTTATAAAATACAGGCAACAAAACCATTCAGATGTACAAGCTTCATTAATCCTATTATTACATTTCCATAAATGGACATATGACATCATGGTTATGTAATCAACATTTAGTTATATTAGAGCATCTACCATAATTTATTCAGAATTTCTAGAATTTATTTTGGGCTAATGCTAAAGGATCTTTTCAAAACAAAGAAACATCCAAATGGTTTTGTTGCCTACTGTACATCTGAAGTACCAAGCATTGGAAGGGTTTTTTGAGTCACTGTATGCTGATGGTTTTCATGTGTGATGGCCTTGACCTGATGTTTTGACTTCTGTTAATGGCATGGTTTCTTCAAAGTCTTCTAGGGGGTCTGTTATGACCCATTCCCAGATACTTCAATCTTCCATAATTATCTGACTTTCTGCCCCAAGTCTCCAATCTAATTTTCTGACTCAATATCTGACCCAACTTCTGACTACAGAACATGTATAGTTCCTGTACTTCTGGACCTCATCCTTGTTTTGCATTTGGTAACTTGTCAGTCAACAAGTATTCACTCATTTGCTTGTTGTATTCCTGTTTCAGAATGCTCACCTTAATCCACCTTATTATGATCCTAGTTTGTAGTACAATAACAAAAGAACTTATATTAGTTTCCATGAATTTGTACTTTACCTTAGATCTGATATTGACTAAGTTTCTTATTCATTCCTTCTTCACATTTGCATAGAGGTGCAGCACATAAACTGAAGCCAACATCCTGAGCCTATCCCAAGGTTTCCCAGTTCCCAGACATTTCCTGATAGTTCTGGAATTCAGAAACGAGAGCGGTAATGAATGTAGGTCATAATGACCCCGGGCACTATATGACTCCAGCTGCTTGTTTTACCCAAAAATCTAACAAGTACTAGATTATATGATTTGTATTGGATTATATACCAGGGACAAAACTGTTCCAATGAGATTGCATTAGTATTTGATTTATAATTTGATGACAAATAATGCTTATGTCATAAAATTCTTAGGGTATATAGCCAACATATATGAATACCTAAATTAAAAGCCTCAGGTCAATTGGTCAAGTACTCATTGAGTTATTCAACATTCTTTGACATATAAAAAATCATTGGAATGGTTTTGTCCCCCACTGTATATGCAATACCAAATATGGTAATAATGAGGTGCAAAACAAGTAAACATAGAATGAGATGAGCAAATACCAAACTGGGTATTAGGGACAGAATGGAATGGAAGTGGAGGATGAATCATGACAGGTCATTTGACCATAACAGGAGTGGGGTTCTATGCTCTGTTAGAGGGGTTCCAGGAGTCCAGTTGGAGTGATGGGCACAGATAGTCGGGTATAAACAGGTTGACATATGGGTCTGGCAGAGTCCAACAACTGGTACATGAGACACAGTGTCAGTGTAAGCAGAGCCACTTGCACCAGAGCCACTTGCACCAGAGCCACTTGCACCAGAGCCACTTGCACCAGAGCCACTTGCACCAGAGCCACTTGCACCAGAGCCACTTGCACCAGAGCCATTTGCACCAGAGCCACTTGCACCAGAGCCACTTGCAGTAGAGTCACCTGGCTGAGCAACCAAAAATGGATTATGAGATTGACCTCAACCAACAGGGAGATGGTGGAATGGTGGTGGGGGAAGTGGTATATCATCATTCATAGCTAAACAGTGATGATGGTTAGCTAGAGATGTTATTTGCAATTGTACCATATGCCGCCTTTGCTCCTCCTGATACCACTCAGGTGTTCAATCCATGATAATAAAGGGATCAAAACAACAGCAACAGAGACAGAAATCTTGCAAAGGAGGGGTGAACAGAGGAGGAGGAAAGAGTTAAAATGAATTAGGCTAAAATAGGTCAAATATGCAACAAGGAAATCATGAATAATATTTTACAGTATCAGAGAAGGTGTAAATACTAACCTGGAGTTTTTTCGTATCTCACAGGGGGAATAGAAACAACCACAAAGCCAAACACTACAGAATAGGTGGTAAATATTAACTGTATGAATTATTTCTAAGCCAAAAATGGTGAAACTAATTACAGGAACAGGACTCACTTTCAATACTCCACTTATACTGCAAGTGGCCTGCTGCAAGTGGCTCTGCTCCAGTTGGCTCCACTGCACTGGCTGACTTACATACTCAGTATGCAGATTTGCCACCATTACAACCTGTTTGGGGGAGGTGTGTACATACATGTAAATGTCCCTGTTCAGCTATAGCAACCAATGCAGTTAGCACCACAGGCACTGAATGTCCAATTAGCACCTGCAGGTGGGGCTGTCCAGCCTGTACTTGGCTCTGCTGCAGTAGCTGCTCTGTATGCTCAGTATACTACTTTACCACAACTACAGCATCACCATCCACCTGGAAATACAGCTGCACAACAACAACCACCACCTATTTTTCAGTGGGAATCACCACAGCATTACCATCCACCTGGAAATCCAGCTCCACAATACCAGCAACCACCTTAGGGTTATATGGGTCTGGTAGGGTGTCATCTAGGGACCAGATCCTATTCACATAGGGTAGGGCATCTAGGGACCAGATCCCTTTGACATAGGGTTCAACCTAGGGTTCAGATTGTGATCACATAGGATAGGTACAACTTTTCTTCCAGGACAAAAAGGTGAGTGTGTGGCTTTTCATCAAAGAAGAAAAGCTGTGTGTGTGCAGTTATTCATCCAGGATGAATGGCTACATGTGTGCCACTTTTCCTCTAGGGCAAAAGCTGTGTGTGTACAGCTGTTCATCTGGGATGAGCAGCTGTGTATGTGCCACATTTCCTCTAGGGCAAAAGTTATGTTTGTGCAGCTGTTCATCCAGGATGAACAGCTGTGTATGTGCCACTTTTCCTCTAGGGGAAAAAGTTGTGTGTATGCAGGTGTTCATCCAGGAAAAACAGCTGTGTATGTGCCACTTTTGCTCTAGGGGAAAAGGTTGTGTGTGTGCAGTTGTTCATCCAGGACAAACAGCTGTGTATGTGCCACTTTTCCTCTAGAGCAAAACATTGTGTGTGTGCAGCTGTTTGTCCAGGATGAACAGCTGTATATGTGCCACTTTGTCTCTAGGGGAAAAAGTTGTGTGTGTGCAGTTGTCAAATCTCCTATTACGTTTCGACCATTTCAACTCATATACCAGTCTATCTTACCTCACAGCTATCTTCTCATCCCCCATATTTCATCTATTGTACCCTGAGCAACCTTGTGCAATCCATCTCCTGGACTGTATGCCACCATTAATATCAAGTATAATCTGCAAACATTACTTTCCCCTTTCAGGGCAGTCATAAGATTGTATTGTTCTGTATGTCACTGCAGCAAGCAGCCTATTCCACCCCAATCTGATAAACTAAACTAAACTGAAATAAAGACAAATTGAAACAGAGATAATAAAAAAAACAAGAAAAATATTCAGTACCCTGACACTAGGCAGCTGAACCACTGCCAGAACCTGATTTCAGCCCCCCACCCAACATAGGAGGGAATTCCTTCACACCTGGGCCAGATCCATTTGTCAATTTACCACCCAGACTATCTATTGACAAGAATATAGACCCCTATTTCCAGCAAGAAGAAGAAGTATACCAGATTGAGGTACATACAATACATAATTCTATCTCTATCTGCCATAGCATAACTGACTACTTATTCCAGGATGATCCCAAAAGCCCTGACAATCAGGAGCATCTCCGATACATTCAGCTCATAAATCATTGGAGAACAGCAGCAGAATCTTTCTAGGGAGGAAATTTCTGTGGGAAAGGTATGTAAATGAATTTTTTATAAAATTCTGTATTGTTTCTTTTATTTCTTTATAGTGCAAATCAGCTTTAGTTCATCAGGAGCAGCCATTGACCAAGCAACCTAGGTGACACACTCCCACTCTGAGGCACAGTGTGTACATTCCTACAACTTCTCAAGACCTTGAGCAACACCTACAAAACCATCACCATCACCATGATTTGCAACTAGACCACAGTGAGTTGAGTAAGAGCTCCTCATCAGTGTCTATGCATCCTATTTCCACCATGTGTCCCAATTCCAGATTATGATACCCCCTTGCCACACCCCTTCATTTGCCCTCCCCACCTGGACACACTAATGATGTACTGCAACCCAATATGCCAGCTCCTTCCCCTGAGTCATCAGCTGAGAATTCATCTGAAGGTGGAATTGCCCCTTCAACACCTCACCAGCACGGTCCTAGCACAATCCAGAGTCCCCACTGGATGGAGTCTATAGGACCAACAAAATGTACATACCAACCCAACCTTTCAAAAATGAGAAGAAATTGGGACAGTTTTTTGAGCCACTGTAAGGAGTAGAGGAAAAGAGGTTCTAATGACTTTAGAATATCACACTTGTGTTTAGTGGAAATCCTAAGAAATTGAAACTGGGGTCTAGTTATGTACCTCCTGAAGTATTTATACTAAAGAAAAAAAGTAAATAAAGTTAAAACTTAATATTTTGACACATGTGATGTGTGACAAACTAAACTAAACTAAACTAAACTAAAATAAGCAGAAATTTAAACAGAGATAAAAGGAACAAGAAAAATATTCAGAGCCCTGATAAGGGGGGCCAAATTACTGGGATCCTAACAGTGTTGGAACTTGCTGAGACCCCAAAAAAGGGAGTCACAAGGATACAGAGTAGTGATTGTGCTTCATGCATCAAGCTAGTCATGAAAATCTCATCTCCTCTCCAGGCAGATGTGTGTACAATACTTGCAGAAAGGTCCTGGAAGTTGTGGATGGAACAGATTGGGCTATCCTCTTGCACTGCCATACATGGAATTTTGGGTTCTGGAGATTGTGAGTTTAGTGAAAAGAAGCTCTTTATTAGCCTCAAGGTGCACGCAAACAATGAAGGATTTGATTTTGATTTCCGAATTAATATTCTGATGGGTGAATTCTGTTGAGATGACAGGTCCACAATGATGTAGGACTCACTGCTGCATTTTAGCCCTGATGAAACAATGTCATTAATTTGATCCATGTTTTCTGCCAGCAATGTGACATCCTCAAATAACGAATGAAGTCCATCTAGAATGCATAGACAACTGAGGTAGCAAAAAGGGTCAACATGCAAATGAATTGATCTTGGTCTGTAAAACATCAAGTGCAATATCCAATATAGTTCCATAAATGTTGGCGAGCCAAGGATCCTGTGTGAAACAGCAGTAGAAAATGGATATTTCCTGGTGAATCAGTTCCATGTATCCAGGTCAGCTTCAATCATATCTGCATATTTCTCATTTTGGTCATTCTCCAAAAACAACCACAGTAAAACGTATGACCTCATCCAGAATTTGAAATAGTTTTTAATGACATTGAGGTCCTCATGTGACAGGCCCTGTCCATCATGCACCTCTTTAACAATGCTGGAGAAACCATTAATAATAATTGAATAAAGCAGCCAACAGGCTACAGAGATATTGGCCAAGGTGTGATATTAATATTGAGGTGACAGCATAGCAGTCACCAGGAAATTGTGAACTGATCCAGCCAGTGTAGAGCACAGGAAGCATTTCAGCTGGTGCAACCTCAATATATATTATGGAAGCAATTACATGCAGTGACTCCACTGAGCTTTACTTCTTTGCTGGCACTAAACTGGAATCTAAAGGTAATATATGTAGGTCTTTGTAAGAAGCCATTGTTCCCAATTCTGTATTTTACATGGGTAAGATGTTCTGTATTGAAATGATTTCAGCATGCAATGAATGGCCTTGATCAGAAGTGAACATGCCTCAAGAGATCCACCCCCTCTTCAATATTTCTGCTCAATTGCTAAAGCAGTCTAGTTGTCATCATTTCATGACACATTACATGAGAATTTGGGCAACTCTCTCATACTCCTCCATACATCACCTGTTGAATAAGCACTTTCCAACTAAAATGGATATCTTAGTTCCATACAGTAACTTTGTCCTGATCCACTCCATTGCCAGACCACAACAGTAACTGGGGCTGACTTGGACTCTGTTGAATTATAAATAATGGGCTCTGTCCACACAGAAATAGCATCTCTCTCAGTGCCAGACATGCCTTGTTCAATTACAGGACTTAGAAAACCTCATGGGAGGTTGTCCATAATGATTATACCTGTGGTGCTTGGATGGCTTGATTTGAGGCAATTCCTTACAAAGGAATTTCCATTGTTGGTCCATCAACTTATTCAACTCTTCATTTAAAGGAGACCTTGATATGTTAGTGTACAATACTAGTGTTAGGAGTGGGAAACCCACTGGGTCCCAGAACCCATCCTATAGATATCCGACTCTCTATATCACACAAACTAGCCACTGGACTCCACCTGGACATCCTGGACCCCTTGTCCCCAATCTGTCTTTACCTGTCTGACATCTGGTTCAGTCTGATCTGTGGTTTATTGTCTTATTGTATGCTTGATATGTCTTTTTGTATCTCTGGATATGTAGTACAATAATCTACTAGGCTATATAGTCTAGACCTGTACTTACAATCTGATCAGAAAATCAACTTAGCTTCGACTTAGTATCTGCCTCAGCATATTCTCCGAACCAACAGGTTTCCCCTGGAGACCCACCCATGAGCCCCACACTTGACAACTTGGCTAATTTGGAAATATTCAATTTAATAGAGAATATTGAAAGTTTATATACACTATGTATTAAAATACCATTGAAGTTATTGTTATTCTACTATATTATATATATATATTATATATGGGTATAATAATAATGAAAAATGAATTATTCTAACTTTAAATATCTTAGGTAGGATATAAGCACATATCATTCGACAATCTTTGCAAATCAATATGTCTACTTCTTCAACTTCACTCCTTATTCCTCCTGCTTATACAAACCCTAAACCCTAAACCTAGGTAGAGTCCTCTAGGACCAGGTATAAGTGTAATACCCTTTTGTGACCTTTTGTACTCCTCTACTATGGTTACCCTATCATTGACTCTAACAGTTTGGAGGTATTTCCATTAAAACTTTAATTAGAAACTAATTGAATTATATCTTCTGTTAAGTTCTGAAGTTCTTGAATGACAGAGTTTCCGGTAATATTCCAAATACTTTTCAGGAATGTCCCATGGAGTCCCCAGGTAATAGTCTGGGGAGTTTCTGGGGATTAGTACAAGGAGTATCAGAATAATTACCTGAGTACTGGGATGGACTTGGCTTCAGCTTTGGTGCTGCACCCTTGTACACTCATTCAGGTGTTCATATTTCAAACTGATGGAACACCTACAAGGAAGATGTAGATTCCAGAGTTCCTGTGGGAGTTCTGGGAATTGAGTGTGCAAACAGACAAGAGGAGTAGATACTGGATCAGGACATATTCAGGGTGCAACTAGTTTGAGATTCCAACTGGATTGTAAGTACATGAGTATGGGAGACTATATAGACTTTGAATTATATGAAATACCAAATCTGGTAATAATGAGGTGCAAAACAATTAACCATAAAATGAGATGAGCAAATACCAAACTGGGTATTAGGGATGGAATGGAACAGAAGTGGAGGACGAATCATGACAGGTCATTTGACCATAATGGGAGTGGGGTTCTATGCTCTGTTAGAGGGGTTCTGGGAGTCCACTCGGAGTCTGGTGATGGGCACAGAGAGTCGGGTATAAACAGGTTGATGTGTGGGTCCAGCAAATTCCAACAACTGGTGCATATAGGGTGATGTGAGGGTCCTGGTGGGTACTCTGGTTGTAACTGTACTTTGGGTACAATATAAAGAGTCAGGTGCATATAGAGTGGGTCCTATTGGGTTTTCTGGTCCTAACATCTTCCTTATTTACATTTTTTTGGAAGCCTCCTTGGATCTTTCCTGTTAAAGAATTCCACCAATGACAATATGTGAAAAACTTTCTATCTTCCAAGTAAACCATTATTATTGATTTGGAATAAATGTTATCCACAAGTGCTCTCCACTGCTCTTCAAAAGAACTTCTATAGAATCTACATCCATTAAAATTGTTTCTAATACTGATAAAGCTGTCTATATACTATGCTCTAGAAAATACTTTTTTTTTCAAAAACTTAATTTCAATCCTTGTCATTCCTACATTCTTTAATCTTTCTAGTGATTGTGACATTGACTTAGTAGGATCAACATGTAAATTATGGATTCTAGATCCTAGAGTAGTCATCACATCACAACTTTCTAACATTTGTACAAATTTGTATATTTTAATTTTGTGTGAATGGTCATCATTAAAGAAGGATATACAATTGTCTCCAACCTTTTTTATATCATTGAAAATATCTTCTGCTTTTATTCAATGATTTAATATATACTTAAGAACATCTTTTTTAGTAGCAACATTGGATATATCTTGGGAGATATCTATATCATGTATGTGAGATAATTTCATCACAAATAGTTTCTCTTAGGAATTTTATTATGTTTTTGATAGGTACCTCAGATAATGAAATTTTATAAGAAAAGTAAGGAGTATTTTCAGTTGCAATATCATTATTATTGAGAGGATCAGAGTTTAGTAACTTGATCTTAAAGGAACATGAGAAATATACTTTGCACTTTCCATATATATCATTTCTAAAGTTCCCTCAAATAAACCATAGAATTACATTGTCACAGAAAATATGTGAAGTATTAGAGAGTTCAGTATACAGTGGCTCAAAAAATCATTCCAATGTTTTGTTGTTTTGGAAAGATTGATTCACAATACAAATACCAGGCATCATAAAATTCTTAAAGTATTATCCCACATAGTATAGCATATTAGCTTGAAATGGATGCTTAGATTATGTAATTTGAGGCCAAAATGGTGGAATAATAAATGACACAAGATAATCCCTCATTGGAATGATTTTTTGACCCTATATTATTTAAACAGAATAAAAATATCAGTCTAAACCAATTGTAATAATAATGAACATGTCATGTGACTTTGTTTACATCTGTTTGATATGTTGACAGTTGGTTCAACCACTTCTTAGCTTTTACCATTACTATGAAAGCTATTTCTGCTACTCAGCACTTTAATATTATCTCTCTTCTTCCAGAAGGGTGTTCCTATCCTCAAATACAGACTAACACTGACTCAGAAAGGAATACAATAAGTGTGATCAAGGTTGAAGTACTTTTGGATAAAGAAAACACCTAGCTGGCCATCCTTCCAAGCTTATTACTCACAACAAATAGTCAATTGTCCATCAAATTAGCTCTGGAAAACTTGACAATGCTGTTCAAGCTACCCAATTCATTAATTCTACTATCCCCAACTTTGTCACTCCCCAAACAGTCAGAAATGTACTCAAGAACAATGGTTTTTACTCTGCAACAAAGAATAAAGTACCCATGTGAAGAAGACTCATTCTCAGAAGTCACTTGAGTTTGCTCAGTACTATGAAAACTGGACTATGACACCTTTCCACCATATGCAATTTTGTTAATATTGGTCTTGGCTATGCACAACACTCTTTTGCAGTCCCCTACAATCCAGGTTTTATGGTACTAAGCAAACTCAAGTCACTTTTGATAATGAGCCTTCTTCAACATGGGTGCTTTCTTCTTTGTTGCAGAGTAAAAACCATTGTTCTTGAGTACATTCTTGACTGTTTGGGGAGTTACAGATTTGGGGATAGTAGAATTAATGAATTGGGTAGCTTGAACAGCATTGTCAAGTTTTCGACCTGTGGTACCCATGCACCCATATCTAGTTAGGTGCAGAACACTAGCGCTGCTCACTTTATAGTCAGATAGGATAGCCGTTGTCTCCCTCTCCCAGAAATAATACCGTTTCATAATTCTGTCTTGAATAAAAATTTATTTTTTCCCCCGTGTACTCCTATGTATCCAAATTTATAAGCAAATTAGCCTGAGTGGACATATGTGTAGCCCCGGGCTCCTTGTTGCGTTGAGCCTCTTCCCCTTGCTTACCAGCCACACTACCTGTCACAGTGCTGCCTTCGGCAACGTCCTCTGGTCATACTAACGTGCTCATCGTCGGCGACGATGAGCTCGCATTCCAGCATTCCTGGCTACCCAGAAGGGTGCACTTGATGCACCTGGTGGCACTGATATATTTTAGAGATTGTTATATGCATAATATGTACTTTTGACTCCGTGAAATGAAATAAGTAATATTGTTCACATACTTCAGGTAAAATTATCAATTTTGTGATATTGGTGGGGTATTAAATGCATTGACTAAACTGAAGAAGATGAAATTTAAATGTAAAAGTGTTTCTGCTTTACAGACAAGCTATGGCCTGGTATGTCTTCCTCTCCATTATCTCTCTTCCAGCTGATGTCACGACTTCCAGTCAACTTCAGTAAAGTGACTCAGTCCTCCAGACATGCCAGAACAAAGAGCCTCGGGAAAGGTATTTCAGAGGCAGGTTCAGTGTGTTGCCTCATGTAAGACTAGTATTTTCTGTAGGTGCAAACAGACACTAGAATGAATGGTGAAAAAAAAAACCACTACTTCATTGAAAATCCACATGTACATAATATATACTAGTGGGGAACAATGGGAGGTGAGGGCAATGGGATGTGGACAACAATGGCATTAAATATTACTAAATTGCAGTGTATGGAGGCTCACTCTCTTACACTGGAATACTTGGATATGTAATGGTCTATAGTTTTGTACAGGCTGCCTTGTCTTGATGCACTCTTACATGATGTGCAGCCCGTCCCAATTCCCTATCCACAGGATCTCATTCTGGCATATGAAAATGCTGCTCAAAATGCCAAGCAGACAGGCTTCAATAGGATAGAATGCATGTGCCTCTGTGTAGAACTGTTAGTGACGGCCAGCTGACGATGATGCATGCATGTGGGAGTAGTCCAGGATGGCAATGGTTACCTTCTGCATCAATTCTTTGATTTCAATTGTAACCAGCACAGAGAACATTGGGGTGGCTCCATTCACAATAGAGTGTGGCACACCATAGACATTATCATGCCCTCATCGAAGTGTGGGGGTATGATCAGGTGGGCATCAAGCTGAGTCTGTCTGGTGGCCTCAACGACATTGAGAGGCCTCTGTGAGCCACCGTAGACAAATTTTCATACCTCATCCAGAAATTGGACATGTTGAAGGTCTTGTACATCACCCTGGTGCGGTACCTGGAGATGTATGACCCCAATATTGGAGGTGAGATTCAAGTATGTTTGGGACTTCTCGCAGCTAATATCCTTGTCTTTACTAAGGCCACCTATGAGCGACGCTACACGATGTCCTCGAGACTGTTAGGACCAGACAATCCCGCCAGACTCCACACACTAACCTGTATGCCACCACACGCTACATGCACCAATTGTCTGTTTATAGGATTTCCCGCCTGGACTCTGGACATCAAGACTTGTTACGTTCGACCTCATTACGACACATATCAGTCACCGGACTTCCCCCGGACTCCGTCTCTGTCTATGTCCGTCTTTGTCCCATGCATCAGTCACCGGACCCCACTCAGAATCCCGTCACTGCTCTAATTGAGCCCCGTTCCCATTTTAGTCAAATGACCTGTCACGATTTGAACTCCACTCCCGCTCCGTTTCCCATTATGGGTTATGCTTTGTCACGATTCGGACTCCGCTCCATTCCCTCCCATTCCTAACACCAAACTTGGTATTTATTATTCCCGTTTTATGTTTTGTTAGTTTTGTTTTCATCATTACTGGATTTGGTATGTCATTCACTCCACGGTCTATATAAACTGGCAGACGTTGTACATACAATCCAGTCAGAAAATTAGCTTAGATTCCCCCCAGTAATCTAATCCATTTTCCACTCTAAACCCTTGCTTGATTCACATCGCCCTCACTAGTCGGAGCCCACGGGCTCCGGCGCATCTACCTCTCTCAACTATCTCAACTCATGACCCACGACCTACAACCTACAACCTACAACCCACGAACCCTGCCCAGACTCCCAGGGATTCCCGTCCGCCTATTCGAAATTGGACAACACAATCTAGCGAGGGTGCAGCCTATAAGCTGAAGCCAAGTCCTACCGGATATCCCATGGGTTTCTCCGGAGACCCGCCCTGTGTGTGTATCCTAACAGAGACATAGGATGCATATATGTTGACCTTACCTCTTCCTAAGGTCTCCATCTGTGAAGCAGAAATGCTTTTACATTTAAATTTCATCTTCTCTTCTTCAGTTTAGTCAATGCATTTAATACCCCACCAATATCAAAAAATTGATAATTTTACCTGAAGTATGTGAACAATATTACTTATTTCATTTCACTGAGTCAAAAGTACATATTACGCATATAACAATCTCTAAAATATATCAGTGCCACCAGGTGCATCAAGTGCACCCTTCTGGGTGGCCAGGAATGCTGGAACATGAGCTCATTGTTGCCGCCGACGAGCACGTTAGTATGACCAGAGGACATTGCCGAAGGCAGTGCTGTGACAGGTAGTGTGGCCAGTAAGCAAGGGGAAGAGGCTCAACGCAACAAGGAGCCCGGGGCTACACATATGTATGTCCACTCAGGCTAATTTGCTTATAAATTTGGACACATAGGAGTACATGAGGGAAAAAATAAATTTTTATTCAAGACAGAATTATGAAACAGTATTATTTCTGGGAGAGGGAGACAATGGCTATCCTATCTAACTATAAGGTGAGCAGCACTAGTGTTCTGCACCTAACTACATATGGGTGCGTGGGTACGACAGGTGAAGATTTCCAGAGCTAATTTGATGGACAATTGACTGTTTGTCATGAGTAATAAGCTTGGAAGGATGGCCAGCTAGGATTTTCTCTTCATCCAAAAGTACTTCAACCTTGATCACACTTATTGTATCCCTTTATGAGTCAGTGTTAGTCTGGATTTGAGGATAGGAACACCCTTCTGGAAGAAGAGAGATAATATTAAAGTGCTGAGTAGCAAAAATAGCTTTCATAGTAATGGTAAAAGCTAAGAAGTGGTTGAACCAACTGTCAACATATCAAACAGATGTAAACAAAGTCACATGACATGTTCATTATTATTACAATTGGTTTAGACTGATATTTTTACTGAAATAGTAACTTTTCTGTTTAAATAATATAGGGTCAAAAAATCATTCCAATGAGGGATTATCTTGTGTCATTTATTATTCCACCATTTTGGCTTCAAATTACATAAGCTACGCATCCATTTCACGCTAATATGCTATACTATATGGGATAATATTCTAAGAATTTTCTGATGTCTGGTATTTGTATTGTGAATCAATCTTTCCAAAACAACAAAACATTGGAACAATTTTTTGAGCCACTGTACCTGATGTTCTGGATATCAAATAGTACAATCCTTTAGAAGCTATCAGGCCATCTTTTGAATCATTCTTTAAGTGCCTCATTTGCCATGGGAGACTGTAACAGTAGTACACTTGTGCCATTTTTTTCAATTTGAGAATCAAGACCCTCATTAAAGAGGTTGTCCATAATCTGGAAACCCTCCATAAGCCTGCACAGACTCCGACTTTTTGATGGCACAAGCAATCTGGTTATTACCCAAGCTTGCGACCTATCTATCTGGTTCCTGTGTGGAACATCTCAGTTGGTCACTTTCTATGTGACCCAGTTAGACTCAAGTTGCTTGGTTGTCCTAGACATTACTGGCTTACCCAATACAATCTGTTGATTGACTGGGTATCAAGCAGTATAACTTTCCAGACACCCACAGCACCCAAGATAACTGTATCCAACATGGCCTCCACAACATCCATGGCCTTTCCAGCACCTGCCACCTCAGTGGCCCCTGTGATCCTATGACACCCATGGCACCTCCATCCATTTATCTTATTAATGCTGCAGCATTTATCAGAGCTACCAAAATGGATAGATCCCAGGCGTTCACTATCAACTCAAAGGTTGATGAAGCAACCAGTCATTTTTCAACCCTGGCATCTGAGCAAATTGCAGACCTAGAAGGCATCCCCAAGAAATACCATAATTTTGTGGATGTTTTTAGTAAGCATAAAGCTGACCAGCTTCCACCTCACAGAGAGTACAACTTAAAAAATCAACCTCAAAGAAGGGACCCAGCCACCCCTTGGACATATCTACCCACTGTCCTCCATGGAACTTTCCACAATCTGGGATTTCCTGGATGAACATTTGCCCAGAGGTTTTATCCAACCCTTGAAGTCTCCTTTTGGAGCACCTGTTTTGTTTGTTAAGAAGAAGGATGGATTCCTCCAACTATGTGTTGATTTCAGAGGACTCATTGCTATTACATGGAAGGATAAGTGTCTGCTCCCACTTATATCTGACCTGCTTGACACTCCACAGAATGCCTGGATTTTTACCAAGATAGACCTTAAACATGCCTACCACTTGGTCTGGATAGCCATGGGATACGAGTGGAAAACCACTTTCAGAACCCATTATGGGGCTTTTGAGTGGTTGGTGATGCCCTTTGGGCTCACCAATGCTCCATCTGTTTTTCAACATTTTATTAATGATATTTTCTCTGACATGCTTGATGTATGTATGCATCATTTTTTACTTCAATGACATTCTTATCTACTCTGAGGACTCCATGGCACATGACAAACAGGTCTGTGAAGTTCTCCAGAGACTCAGACAACAGGGTCTATTTGCAAATGGTAACAAATGTACTTTTGACACAGACTCTGTGGAATATTTAGGTTTCATACTGGGACCTGACAGACTCTGTATGGATGAATCCAAAGTAAAAGTCATCAAAGATTGGCCAGAACCCAGAAAAGTCAAAGATATACAATCTTTCCTCAGCTTTGCCAATTTTTACTGACAGTTTATCTATGGATATTCTGAGATCACAGTTCCCCTTAGGAGGTTGTCTGTAATCATTATAATATCAGATGTTTACTAATAAAAGCAATATTGCTACAAAACTTCATCTTTAAATAGCAGTATCTATTCTGAGACTATTATATTGTTAACCACCAACCATGAGAAACAATTCTCCATGTTATATCCAAAACAATTCAGAGTCAATTAATAGAACCTATTGTATATAGTTTTCCAAGTTATGTAAATACTTGCTAATACTTTTGTTAGTAATTTGTTTTGTTTTTTAAAAGCTAAACTGTAGTTATTTCCCAGTAAAATATGTGAGATGTCATTGGAAATTTTTTGTCCTGTGGCTTTCTTAGTTGGGTGAAATCACCTATATATTCTGAGTATGTTGAATCAAGTAGAAATCTGTTCAGATTGACAGATCCATTCTGAAGTAATACATATGTATTTAGAGCTGCCAATGATATACATATGTATGGAATGGACTATCTAAAAGTATCTATTTTTTAAAAGTATTAGTGTTCAAACTACTAATTTTTTTTATTGTCTACTCGTGTCTGGAAAGATTCTTTAGTTTGTAATGTACGAGAGAGTTTAAAACTTTTTGATTTTAAAAACCAAATTATGTTTGAATCACATTCCAGATGTTTAAATGACATTTAGAGTATATTAGAATTTGGTATACTTAATAGTTTTCAGATATCCTCCTTACTCATCTTACATGCAAGGGTGCCCTGTGGAATTTTGATGATAAGTGTCAAAAAGCTTTCAATCTTTTAAAAAATTCTTTTTCTTCAGCTCCAATCCTCTCACATTGGAAACTGGACAATGCAGTTAGAGCCATTCTGTCTATACAGGACTCTGATGGAGAAGTCCACCCTGTGGTGTTTCTATCCTGGACATTTACTGGACCAGAGTTCAAGTATGACATCCATGACAAGGAACTCCTAGTGATTTTTGCAGCCTTCAAATCATGGTGACACTATTTGGAGGACATGGGAATTCCAATTGACATTGTAACAGATCACAAGAACCTGGAATATTTTTCAACCACAAAACTTTTGACCCACTGGCAGGCCTGTTGGTCTGAATACCTATCAGCCTTCAATATGATTATCCATTTTTGACCCGGCCACCTCAGTGGCAACCCTGACATTCTGACTAGATGATGGGACATCTATCCTAAAGAGAGGAGCAACGACTATGCCATGGTAAGCCCACATAACTTGAAACCCATTTTCACAAACCAGCAGCTTACTGCATCAGTCTGCACAACTTTCCTCATCCATCCCATCATCCATGGAATTATCATTATGGATATTGAGAAATTACATCGAGATATTTTATTGGCAATTCCACTAGATCCAATAACCAAAGCACACCTTGAGAATCCCATGGACCTGGTCAACCCTGGTGGTCTCTTGACCAGCATGATTTCATTAGAATTGACAATTACATATATGTACCAGACTCCCACGG
The DNA here is from genome assembly GCA_015178975.1 of Hysterangium stoloniferum. Classification (NCBI taxonomy): domain Eukaryota; kingdom Fungi; phylum Basidiomycota; class Agaricomycetes; order Hysterangiales; family Hysterangiaceae; genus Hysterangium; species Hysterangium stoloniferum. The sequence continues at coordinate 69,217 of WHVD01000120.1, forward strand.
CCTCCACCTGAGAATAGTCCAGTACAACCATGATCACCCACTCTCAGGACATTTTGGGTTCAACATGACTCTGTCATTGATAAGAAGAGAATACGTATATGTACTTGGCCTGGACTCCAAGATTTCATTAAGCACTATTGTAAATCCTGCATCACTTGTCCATGCTCCAAATCACAGTGTCACAAGCCATACAGCCTTCTGAAACAACTCCCAGTACCAGAACTCCTGTGGAACTCCATCTCTATGGATTTCATTGAACACCTACCAGACTCTGAAGGCTTTTCTGCCATTCTAGTCATTGTTGACACATTCTCAAAACAAGGTATTTTCATCCCTACACATGACACCACACATCCATGCAGTTAGCAGACCTTTTTATTATTAATGTATTTTCGAAGCATGGAGTCCCATCCCACATAATTTCCAATTGAGAATCAGAGTTTGTATCTCACTTCTTTAGATCCCTTGGGAAATCCTTGGACATCAAGTTACACTTCATGTGCAGACACCACCTGGAAGGCAATGGACAAACTGAGTATGTCAATCAGACATTGGAACAATATCTCTGTGTATATTCAACTACCAACAGGACAATTGGAAATCCTGGTTACCACTTGCAGAATTTGCTTACAACACTGCACCCTCAGCCACTACTGGCATTTCCCTGTTCTTTGCAAATAAAGGGTACAATCCAAATATTATGGTACACCCAGAATGGAATCTTGCCTCTGCCCATGCTCAAGAGTTCATCACAGACCTCCACAAGCTCCACAAGGAACTCCAGACCATGATAAAATTTTCCCAAGAACAATATCAGCATTCAGCAGACAAAAACCAGATTCCACCACCCAACTTCAAAATTGGTGACTGTGTTTTTGTCAAAGCTCAATTATTCCAGACTACCCATCCATCAAAGAAACTTGCTGAAAAATATTTAGGTCCATTTGAGTTAATAGCACAAGCTGGTTCAGTTTCATGGACCCTGTGGCTTCTGGATAGCATGCATGTGGTACACCTGGTATTTCATGTCTCTATCCTAGAACTGTGTACTGCTAACACTATCCCAGTCTGCATGCTCTCTGCCCCCTCTGGTCATTATTGATGGAGAACCCAAGTTTGAAATCTCACAAATTTTAGACTCAAAAATAGATAAGTGTTGACACACTTGTAAACTGCTTTACTTGGTCAAGTGGGCAGGTTATGAGGGCACAGATGAAGAGACATCTTGGATTTTGGCCATGGAACTTGGGAATGCCATGGAGATCGTCACTGACTTTCACACAGCTTACCCACTCAAACCAGGACCATTATCCTCTCTCTAGCCACATTCCATGGACTCCATGTATATGTTGGATTCACTTCATTTTTCCTTGTCACCCTATGTCTCTCTTTGCTTTTTGTTAGGACTGGCAAACCTGCTGGGCTCCAGACACCATCCTACATGCACCCGACTCTCTATACCAGGTTACAGCTAACCGGAAAACCCACTGGCATCCAGGCTCCACCTTATATGCACCCGACTCACTATACCCACCAGGTTACAGCTAACTGGAAAACCCACCAGCATCCATATCACACCTTATATGCACTCGACCCTCTATATGGTACCCAAGGTACAGTTACAACTGGAGTACCCACTGGGACCCACACATCACCCTATACATATGCACCAGTCGATGGACTCTGCTGGACCTGCACATCAACCTGTCTATATCCAACACTGTGTCTCATATACCAGTCATGGGGCTCCACTGGACCCACATGTCAACCTGTTTATAACCAACTCTCTGTTCCCATCACTGGACTCTGACCAGACTCCCAGAACACCTCTAACAGAGCATAGAACCCTGCTCCCATTATGGTCAAATGACCCATCATGATTCATCCTCCACTTCCATTCTGTCCCTAATACCCAGTTTGGTATTTGCTCATCTCATTTTATGTTTACTTGTTTTGCACCTCATTATTACTGAATGTGGTATTGCATATAATTCAAAGTCTATATAGTCTCCCATACTCTTGTACTTACAATCCAGTTTGAATATTGAACTAGTAACACCCTGAATATGTCCTGATCCAGCCTCTACTCCTCTTCTCTGTCTGCACCCTCAATTCCCTGAACCCCCATGGGAACTCTGGAATCTAATCTTCCTTGTAGGTGTTCTGTCAGCTCAAAATATGGACACCTGAATGAGTGTACAAGGGTGCAGCACATAAGCTGAAGCCAAGTCCATCCCAGTACTCTGGTAATTATTCTGATAGTCCTTGTACTATTCCCTGGAAACTCCCCAGACTATTACCCAGGGACTCCATGGGACATTCCTGGAAAGTGTTCAGAATATTACCAGAAACCCTGTGGCACTGGAGATCCTCAGAACTTAACACTTTTACAGGTTTCAGATTTGTCTGTTAAGTCTTAGCAGACCTTCCTGTGGACTTTTTCACGCTTTTATTTGAAATTAAAACAATTTTTCTTTTTCTTTTCAATCTACATTAATGGGGCTATGTTTTTGCCCATTTTCATTAAACTCTTTCTAGAGCTCCACCAGCTCCTCAGCCACCCTGGAATCTTCTGTGGGATTCTCAGAACTCCCACCCTGGACTCCTTGTACACATAACCTGCATATTCTGCCAAGAACCCCCAAAACTCCCCGCAGAGTCCCTGGAGACTCTCCATCATAATCCCTTGCACCCAGTTGCTCTTTTCAAGCAACTGGTTCTGGGCCTCTATGCCTGCCACTATCTGCCCCAAAGCTTCCTCCAAGGCCCCAGGCCTTTCTGCCAAGCCACCCACTTCCCATACCATGGACCCCCTCGGCTTGTGAACTGGTGAGCACCTCACTTTGAGGTGCACACATGGCCAACAGCCTGGACCCCACCCCAACTTTCAGTAACACTCCATGTTGTGGTCATTGCTCCCAGTGCACTGTGGGACATTTTTTGACTCCAGATGTCCTGGAGCCATTTTCCTTAACATCTGTATTTTGGGTCAGTCTTGAACATTCCTGTGGACCTGCCACTTACCTTTTGCAGGCTGTCAGCCTCTCCCTTGGACTCTGACTCTACCTCTACTGCTTTGTACTAGAAAGTATTGGTCAATGGAGTCAGAAAAGAAAGAGAAGAAGTTTATGTACCTTGCCTGTAGCCTTCTGTGGCTGCTCTGGTGCACTCCGTTCCTTGGCCTGTCTCTTGGCCTCTTCTCATTGATGGTGCTGCTCTGCATGCTGTGTCAATAATTGGGCAGCTATGAGAGGTTCCTGGATAACAGGGCCTGTGGAGAGCCCAATTGTGTTGGGCTTTCAAGGTGTTGGCTTTGGTGCCATCTGATTGAGTGAGGATGGTGGGGATATGAAAGACAAGAAATTTTATTATTTCAAATTTTTAGATAGGCTTGTCACATTTGAACCTTACCTTCCAGATCACATGACTCTTTGACACATACATGTAACCAATGAACTTTATCAGGTTCTAGAGCCTCTATGGGACTTCAGCATAAAGAGATGGTACTGTTAGAACTGGAAAACCCACTGGGCTCCAGACCCCATCCTATGGAGATTGTCTGTAATTACTATAATATCAGATGTTTATTGGTAAAATTTATATTTCTACAAAACTCCATCTTTAAATAGTAATATATCTTCTGAGACTATTGTAGGGGACAAAACTGTCCCAATGTTTTTATAATTCCCATTAAATGTTGTATAATTGATCACATAAATTTCCTAAAATGGTGAAAATATTCTAGCAAATGCCCTAACATACTATATTTCATATTCCCAAGTATTACATAATATTGATGGAAATTGGTGTCATAGTGAATATTTAAAAATAACCAATCATTGGGACAGTTTTGTCCCTGCTCTTTTTGAATCAGATATCTTGTTATTCTAGTACTTTGTATGGCCTCTCTTGGCCTTTATTACAGAAGCTAGTCTTCTTGGAATACTTTCTATAAGTTTCTGACACTCCTGAGGCTCAATCTTTGGCCATTCCACTTCCACCCTCTCCTGTAACTTCCCAAACTCTCTTTGGTGGTGAAGGATATTTCTGGAACTGTTTCTTCAGGTGGAACCAAAGATGTTCTATGGCATTCAGGTCAGGAGACTGTGCTGTCTAACACCTGAATATGATTATCAGAAAATCATTTTTGGGCCATCTTGGATGTGTGTTTAGGGTCATTATCCTGCTGGACAATGGCCCCACCTGCTGGAATCTCCAAATTTTCAATGCTCTGGGACAAATGCTGAGCCAGGATCTCCACATATTGTGCAGAATCCACCCTTCCTTTAATCTCTGCAAGCATTTCCACTCCATTCTAACCCATACAGCCCCACACCATGATATATCCACCTCCATACTTGACTGTAGGTTGGGTTGTCCTATCAGAAAGTGGTTCTCCAGCTTTCTTCCACACATATTGATGTCCATCTGACCCAAGCCTATTGATCTTGGTTTCATCAGACTACAAGACCCTTTTCCAATCATCCATAGTCCAGTTTTGGTACTCGAGGGCAAAACCTACCCTTTCTATGTTGAGCCTTGAGCAATGGCCTTTTTGCTTTGACTACAGCTTTGGAGGATAACCCAAAACTTTAAAAGTTATTTGTCCACTAAAGTATATATTTATATTGTTATATTGTTTGTTATAGAATTAATATTTAATCAAATTCAGTCTATCAGGTGATACTCTGGAGAATAAGGAAATATTAATATTTATCTTGTATCTGACAAAAGTTAGTCAAACAAACATATATAGATTATCCTTTTGGGGATAAACTCCACCAGATGGATTGGTTGGCCAGATAGTTCTGGTTAACTTTCTAAACCAAATAAATTTAAATTATATGAACTACATTTGAAAGTTTGCATAATATACAAGAGAATACATCTTATCCCAAAGATTAAGTCATAACCCAAATAATTTTGTTTAACTATAATGTTTGTGGACATTTTACAAGTCACAGAGATACTAGAGAATGCATCTCATCCCAAATATTAAGTCATAACCCAAATAATCTTGTTTAACCATGATGTTTCTGGATATTTTAAAAGTCACAGAGATACTAGAGAATGCATTTTATCCCAAAGATTAGGTAACAACCCAAATAATCTTGGTTAACCATGACATTTGTGCATATTTTAAAAGAGTATACAAGTTTTAAAGATGAAATGTTGGGGTAATGAAATATAAACTCCTAAAACATATAGTCATAGCCAAAGGAAATAGTCTCACTTAAAAATATGAGAACTTTTCCATACATTTTTGTATATTCAATGAAGTGTGACTATCCTCCTTTTAAGCCATGGTGTTTCAAGGTCCTCCTGATTGTTTTGGATAAGACATGGGATTCATTGATGGGATTGATGAAGTGTGTGGGCTGGACAGTATTATCTAGCTTGCCAGAGGTGATTTGATGTATGATCCTGTTGAATGAGTAATGGTTGACCTGGATATATTAATATCTTACTGATGACTAATCATCTCAGTAGTAACTGGTTCTTAATAGAACTACTCTTAATAGCCTGATAGCTCAGGGGTTAAGAGCACTAGACATGTAGTCCAAACTTAGTGGTCACTGGTTCAAATCCAGCTCAGGTCAATATTTTCACCCTGCTTATGTAATTCTTGCAGATCCTCCTCTGGTCAGTAGGATAAAGCTTGGAAGGACATCCTCCTTTCAGGTTTCTTTGTCTATGTCCATCTCCTGAGTAATTCTACTGATAGTGGTCTTTCTAACACCTGTGATAGAAGCCACATTCCTATTGGAGAGTCCATTTTGGAGGAGAGAGATGGCTTGTTCTCTTTTAAGAGGAGAAATAGCTTTCATGATGAGAGTAATAGTTGAAATGTGACTGTGACTGTCACATCTCAATTAGAACAATTGAAGATATGTCACATGATTTGTTTTGGAATTTTCCATTTCTCTAGTGGATAATATGATAGAGTGAAATCAGTAGAAAGACCAGGGGACAAAACTATCCCAATGATTGGTTTAAATATTCACTGTGACACCAATTTCTATCAATATTATGTAATACTTGGGAATATGACATTTAGTATGCTAAGGCATCTGCTACAATATCTTTACCATTTTAGGAAATTTATGTGATTAGTTATACAACATTTAATGGGAATGATCAAAACATTGGGACAGTTCTGTCCCCTACTGTATATTGTTAACCACCAACCATGAGAAACAATTCTCCATATTACATCCTAAACAAGTCAGAGTCAATTAATAGAACCTCTTGTATATAGTTTTCCAAGTTATGTAAATACTTGCTAATACTTTTGTTAGTAATTAGTTTTTTAAAAGCTAAACTGCAGTTATTTCCCAGCAAAATATGTGAGATATCATCAGAGATTTTTCATCCTATGGATTTCTTTATTAAGTGAAACCAGCTATATATTCTGGGTATGTTGAATCAAGTAGAAATCTGTTCAGATTGACAGACCCATTCCAATGTAATACATATGTATTCAGAGATGTCAATGACATACATATGCATATACAGTATGCATGAAATGGACCATTTAAAAGGATATACTTTTTAAAAGTCTTAGTGTTTTAATCTACTAAAGTCTTTCATGATCTATTCAGCTCTTAAAAGATGATTCATTTCATAATATACCAATAAGTTTTAAACATTCTTAAAGTTTGGAAGACCAAATTAAGTTTGAATCACATCCCAGATGTTTAAATGACCTCTAGAGTATATTAGAATTTGGTATACTTAATAGTTTTCAGACATCCCCCTATATGCACCTGACTCTTTATACCTACCAAGTCAAAGTTCACAACTGGACAACCTGCTGGGACCCAGATGTCAAACCTGTCTATGCCTGAACCTCTGCATCTCATGCACCAGTCATCAGAATACCTGCTGGGACCCATGCATGTCACCCTGTCTATATCCAACTCTGTCCCAAGTACCAGCTCACTGGACTCCACCCAGACAACCTGTCAGCTCTCTAACTGATCTCTGTTCCCATTATGGACAAATGACCTGTCATGTTTCAGACCCTGCTCCCATTCTGTTCCATCCATAACACCTAGTTTTGTGTTTACTTGTCTCATTTCATGATTACTTGTTTTGATCTTCATTACTACCAGATTGGGTATTGCATACATTCCACAGTCTATATAACCTAGCTAATGTTGTACATACAATCCAGTCAGAAAATCAACTTAGTTCTCCCCCAGTAACTTAGCATATACCCCGCTCAATTACCATCTCTCATCTTTGAATTGCAATGCTATCAACCTCATTGGAGCCTGCAGGCTTTCTGACTGACCTCCTGACCTATTGACCTATTGTCTACACCCAGACTCCCCCAGTTTTCCATCCACCTGTCTGAAATTGGACACCATGATCTTGCAAGGGCACAGCCTATAAGCTAAAGCCAAGTCCTACTAGATCATCTGTGGGTTTCTCCAGAAACCCTCCATGAGCCTGCATGACACTTAACAATATGGCACAGAATCCTTCTCACCTGAAAAATCAGGATTTGCTTCCAACCATTCCAAACACTCTACCAGGTTTTGATTGAGAAGCTGTGGATCAAGTGGAGCCTCAGATAAAGTTATCCACTTCCCTGGCCATACTCTGTACACTAGGCAATACTCAATTCTATTAACAAGATCAGCACTTGTCTTGAATGATGATGGTGGGCTTTTGACCTGAAATAATACCATAAGATGTGTTACATTTGGCAAATAATGAAAATGATTCTATGCAGGATAGCTTTAAGAATGCATCAATTTGTGTATTAGGAAGGTCTGTTATACCTAACCACTTTGTTAACTCATTCATTTAATGCCACAAACAGGTGTATGTCACATTTTCAGGATCAACTTCTGCAGCCATTTTCTGTTCATATGGTGTATTTCCCTACCCAAATGTTTTTCCAGCATTTCAAAATTGATATCTGTAGTAATGAGCATAAGGATCACCTGATTCTGTGGCAGATAGAGGGGAATATCTGAATCACAGTGCATCATCCATACTATGATCACTATCAATCTCCATTTTCAAGTCATAATATGCATGACAAAGCATATCATCACCAAAAGGCTCTTCTTGAATTTGTGGCCACAAATCAAGATTATCATGGTCAGGTTGCTGCAATGGCTGCTGAAGAAAACCATGCAGCACAATCTAAAGATTTTCTTTGATACACTACTAGTCCTACTTGTTAAGTGCATAAAATCTACCCAGATTGCCAGTGGATATTCCAAAGGCTTTCCAGAAATGGTTTGGTATTTCCCAGGAGATACAGTAGTCTGGGGAATAGTCTATAGGGTTTCCAGGAAGATGTCTGGGGGGTATAGGAATATTACCAGGCTGTGAGAAGGACTTGGCTTCAGCTTATGTGCTGTGCCCTCATACACATATTCAGGTGTAGATACCCAGAGTTCTGAGGAGTTCCATATATTAATGACAATTAGCTCCTCATTAGCATCAAGGCCCCATGAAACAATAGAGTGTATGGTTTTGGGTTCTGAATTATATTCTGATAGCTGAATAATTTCAAGATGACAGGTCCCTCATAGTGTAACTGTGAATTCACTGCTACATTTTAAATCCAATGGAAATAAAGATATTAATTCAATCAATGTTTTCTACCAGCAATGTGACATCCTTGAATAATGCATTTATAAGTGATATAGTGAGAAGGGTCGGCATATGCAAATGAATCATTCTTGGTTTGTAAAGCATTAAGCATGATATCCAATACAGTTCCATAAATACTGTGGAGCCAAGGATCCTATGTGAAACAACAGGAGAAATTTGATATTTGCTGGTGAATCAGTTCCATGTGTCCAGGTTGGTTTTGATCATATCTGCATATGTCTTGTTTCAACCATTCTCCAAAAACAGCAATGGTAGTTTTAAACTTATGACCATATCCAGAATTTGAAAGAGTTAAAGGCAATGAGGTCCTCACAGGACCGTGCAACATGTACCCTCTTAATAATGCTGGAGAAATGGCTAGTAATAATATGATATGGTAAAGTGGTGAGGGTGGCACATCAGGAAATTGGGAAATCCATGCATACCCTAGCTAGGTTGTATAGTAGGCCAAGCTCAGCTATTTATGTAGTGGTATTTTGTTTACCACAAGTTGGTGTATACTAGCTATTTCAGGTATTTACTAGCTAGCCTAGCCTTGAGCTAGGTGCTCTAGGATCACTAAGGTGACTCGTCATTATTTATATTATGGAGGATATCTGAAAACCAATAATTATACCAAATTTTAATGTACTCTAAAGGTCAGTTAAACATCTGGGATGTGATTCAAACATAATTTGGGTTTTTGTTATGACCGTGTCATAACTGTGTTGCTACCCGATGGTCCCCGAGGATAATACCATCTTTCAACGTGCAAGATATTGATCGAGTCATTGTTTCAGTAACCATCAGAACACCGACACTGACATATAGCATCACAGCAATCAAACCCCATTTATACCCCCATCAATAATACTCTTACCATCTGGTTATGCTTTGATACATCCCCTTTTCATTATGATGATCCATTTCATTTTATGTTTCACCTATGCCTGTATATACTTGTAGCCCGTGGACTATTTCCTTTTCTCATAATCCCGCTCTCGGTTAATCACAGCCTCCGATTATATTGTAACCTTCCAGTTTCTAGTCAGGTAATGTTTCCACTCTTCCCTTAGTTAGTAGTTTCTAGGTGCCGATAATTTGTATATAGACTCACTGTAAATGTAGTTACTAGGCAATCAGAATATCGACTCAGAATACCCTCTTACATCTCACATAGTATCACTCTAAGTCTCTCGCTCTCCACCTTCGTGTGCGCTCACTCACTCTCAGCCTTGACCCTTGGCCCGACACTCGACTTACCCTTTGGTTCCGATCGGTAGCCCACCGAGAAGTACTCATTAGGAATAGTCTTCACCCATCCAAAATTTAAGGACACACCAGCGGTTAATTGCAAGGGTGCAGCATATAAGCTGAAGCCAAGTCCTTCCGATCGGTCCCTGTCGGCCTACCGATATCCATCAGTTTTTCTGTTCTTAACAGTTTTCAAACTTTGGGAATAAAACTTATTTGTATATTATGAAACAAAGCATCTTTCAGGACTGTTACGACCATGTCACAACCTGACAGTCCCCAAGGTTATCGCCACCTATCGACAATTCAAGTCATCGTTCAAGTCCTCACATCGGAAGCCGTTGGTTTCCCAATGCTGATGTATGCCTTTATGGTGATCAAACTCCATTTACACCCCCATCAAAATATACTCATACCATCTGGTTAAACTCTGATACGTCCCTTTTCATTATGATGATCCATTCTACTCTATGTTTCACACATGTCTAAAAATACTTGTAACTCTCGGACTTTTTCCTTTTCTTGTAATCCCGGTCTCGGTTAATGTACGGCCTCTGAACTAATTGTAACCTTCCCGTTCCTAGTCAAGCTTATTTGTCAATACCGTTTTCCGCCTTTCTCCTAGTTAGTGTTTTTTAGACACCTGATACTTGTATATGAACCCACTGTAGTTGTAGTTATTAGGCAATCAGAATATCAACTCAGAATACCCTCTTACGCCTATAGAAATCTCATACTAAGTATTCCACTACCCACCTTTGCATGCGCTCGCCCCCTCTCGGTCCCCAACCCCTTGGCCCGACACTCAACTTATCCCTCGATTCTGATCAGTAGTTTCGCCAAGAGGTATTCATTAGGACTAGTCTTCGCCCACCCGAAATTTAAGGACACCCGATGGATAACTGCGAGGGCGCAGCACATAAGCTGAAGCCAAGTCCTTCCGATCGGTCCCCGTCGGTCCACCAACATTAGTCAGTTTTCAGTTCTTAACAAGGACCTGAATTGAAAAATATTTGTAGATTAAAACACCAAAAACTTTTAAAAAGCATATCCTTTTAGATGGTCCATTTAATGCATGTGTATGTCATTGACATCTGTTAGGATACACACACAGGGCAGGTCTCCAGAGAAACCCACGGGATATCTGGTAGGACTTGGCTTCAGCTTATAGGCTGCACCCTCACTAGATCGTGTTGTCCAATTCTGAACAGGCAGACGGGAATCCCAGTGAGTCCAGGTGGGGTTTGTGGGTTGTAGGTCATAGGTCAGAGGTCGTGGGTCATGAGTCGAGATAGTTGAGAGAGGTAGATGCGCCGGAGCCCGTGGGCTCCGACTAGTGAGAGCAATGTGAATCAAGCAAGGGTTTAGAGTGGAAAATGGATTAGATTACTGGGGGGAATCTAAGCTAATTTTCTGACTGGATTGTATGTACAACATCTGACAGTTTATATAGACCGTGGAGTGAATGACATACCAAATCCAGTAATGATGAAACGAAACTAACAAAACATAAAACGGGAATAATAAACACCAAGTTTGGTGTTAGGAACAGGACGGAACGGAGTGGAGTCCAAATCGTGACAAAGCATAACCCATAATGGGAAATGGAGCAGGAGTGGAGTTCAAATCGTGACAGGTGATTTGACTAAAACGGGAACGGGGCTCAATTAGAGTGGTGATGGGATTCTGAGCGGGGTCCAGTGACTGATGCATGGGACGAAGACGGACATAGACAGAGATGGAGTCTGGGGGAAGTCCGGTGACTGATATGTGTCGTAATGAGGTCGAACGTAACAAGTCTTGACGTATGGAGTCCGGGTGGAAAATCCTATAAACAGACGATTGGTGCGTGTAGGGTGTGGTGGTGTACAGGTTAGTGCCCAGAGTCCGGTGGGATTGTCCGGTCGTAACAACATCTCTGAATACATATGTATTACATTGAAATGGGTCTATCAATCTGAACAGATTTCTACTTGATTCAACATACCAAGAATATATAGCTGGTTTCACTTAATAAAGGAAGCCATAGGATGAAAAATCTGCAATGATATCTCACATATTTTGCTAGGAAATAACTACAGTTTAGCTTTTAAAAAACAAAGTACCAACAAAAGTATTAGCAAGTATTTACATAACTTGGAAAACCATATACAATGGATTCTATTAAATATCTTTGGATTGTGTAAGATGTAACATGGAGGACTGTTTCTTATAGTTGATATTTAACAATATAATAGTCTCAGAAGATATATCACTATTTAAAGATGGAGTTTTGTAGAAATATAAATTTTACCAAACACCTGATATTATAGTAATAATAGAGATAGCTCTTCAACATTGTTCAGAATGACTGGGTATTATCCCGCGAGGCTTGCTGGAATCATCAGGAATTTAGTAAGGCGTGTCCGACATGGAGAGAGATGCTATGACTCTGGGTGGAACCCGTTATTCGTAGACCAACGGAAGTCAACATCGACCCAGGTTACCTTGTGGCCCGGCATTAGAGCGGGTGGGGATGAAGTTACTGTACGGCACCAAGATATCCATTTTGGTTGGAAAGTGCTTGTTCAACATGCGACGTGTGGAGGAGTACAAAAGAGTTGCCCAAGTGCTCATGTACACGCCCGATGAAATGATGACGACTAGACTGCTTAACAAACAGCTAACTGTGCGGCAATTCAGCATAATGGTTCAAGACGGGGTGGATCTCTTGAGGCATGTTCGCTTCTGGTAAAAGCCATTCATTGCATGGTAATAATCACTTTAAGGAAGACCTGCTTACCCACGTAAAATACGATATCGGGCGAAATGGCTTCTCACGAAGACTTATAGCGAAGGTGCATGATAGACGGGGCCTGTCACACGAGGACCTCAATGGCATTAAAAACTATTTCAAATTCTGGATTATGTCGTACGTTTTACCGTGTCAGTTTTTGGAGAATCGACGAAATGGTACTGATACGATCGAAACCAAACCAAACACATAGAACGGATTCACCCGCAAATATCGATGGTCTCCTGCTGTTTGACTCAGGATCCTTGGCTCACTTATAGAACTCTATTAAATATAACGCTTGACGTTTTACAAGCCAATATCGATTCATTTGCGTCTGCCAGCCCTTCTCTCTACTTCCCTTGTGAATGAATGATAGATGAACTCTATGCATGATTTGAGGACGTCACATTGATAGTAGAAAACATTGATCGAATTAATGACATTGTTTCCATGTTGCGGAAACTTATGATCCAGTTGAGTGGAATGGGGGAGCGAGAGAGCTTCTGGTTCTCGACATCCATGGGCAGTTGCGGCAACTGTGATGCTTCCTCTGGATATTCAAGGTAAATTGTATGTCTGTACCCTCTTGTCTTGTTGCATCTGTTGCATATTCCATCCCTTTCTCATGCTCCTTCTGTGGACTTTCCGCGGGTTTCGACGAGACACGCTGGTTAAACGAAAGAGCTTCTGGTTTGTTGTCAACTATGCGCAGATGCTGTGGCTGCAGCGGGACTTCGGATATTCGAGTAGCACGGTATGCTTCCACCTTCCTGCTTTTTTTTCTCCTTCTCGAAGATGTCTGCCAATGAGCAATAAATATTTCCTGACGCTGTTCCTATAGACATGTTAGGAACATTAGGAAAACCAATGAGCTTGTGCGTACGTCTGTGTCGGCACTGTTGGACATGTTGGGCGATCATCGTAGGATTATTTAGGTTAACCGGAAGACGTTACGTCAAAGTAAGGAGGATATAGGAAGACGTCTCCAGAAGAATCATGATAGTCTTATTCGGCTGCATGGTGCAGTGTTTGCAAGGCTTAGCCTTTGGGCATGGCCCCAACTCGTGAACATACCTTATCGAGGGCGACACGCAATAAGACTTGCCCAACTACAGAAATAAAGAAAAGATGCTAGTCAGTTTCAATACCGTGAATTCAACGCGTCAACCCAAAATCAAATCCTATAGGTCGGTGACAAACCTGTCGGCAGGGAACTGGAGGCTGCCAGTATTTGGGTAGATCTCAGACAGGCTGCCAGGCATCTGCGCAGCCTCGATCAGGCTGTGTGAGCTTGGCAGGCTGTGTGACCCTTCAGTAGGCTGCTGGATTCTTTGCAGAGCGCCGCCGGCCTCGTGCCTGAGTGGACCACGGCCCGATCAGTCGGATGGACGCCAGCTCAAGGTTTGACGAGCAACCCGGCTCTCCATGCAGACCTTATGGAGAAAGATTTACTCTTAATTATAGCTCATTGTATATGTTGAAGAACAGGTGTAAAAGGCAAAGCTCGAAGCTACACAGTAGCAGTCTCTTTCTCAAATCATCGCCTGAGCTCTTCAAGACTGAGGAAACCGTAACTGCGAATATTTTACCCTCCGTTGCTCTTCGCAGAATCTTAGGCTAGGTCGAGCATTATTTAGGTAATGAGTAAATAAGTTAACAGTCTAGTCACACGCCCGTCCGTTCTTCTTCAAAAGGGATAAGTAGTCTGTGTTGGAACTTGGTGAGACCCCTACAAACGGAGCCGCAAGCAGACAGACGAGTGATTGTGCTTCGCGCATCAAGCTCGTCACGAATATCTCCTCTTCGGGTAGATATACACTCCGCTCAAAACAGGCCAGGAAGTTGTGAAGGGCACGGATTGGGCTCTCCACTCGCACTGCCGTGCACGCAATTTCGGGGTCTGGAGATTGTGAAATTAACGACGATGAGCGCCTTATTAGCCTCGAGGTGAGATGAAACAATGCAGGGTCTGATTTTGGGTTCTGGATAAGTATTCTATAGCCGAATCATTTTGAGTCGACGGGCCCACGATGGTGTAACTGTGGACTCACTGCAGGATTTTAACCCCAACGGACACAATGCCATTAATTCGATCAATGTTTTCTGTCATCAATGCGGTACCCTCAAATAATGCATTGATTTCATTTACAATGCGTATACAAGCCATGGTGCGAGAATGGTCGGGATACGCAAATGAATAGATCTCGGTCTGTAAAACGTCAGGGGAGATATCCAATAGAGTTCCATAAATTCTGCAGAGAGAACGATCCTGTGTGAAACAGCGGGATAAAATCAATAATTGCTGGCGGATCAGCACCATGTGTCCAGGTCGGTTTCGATCGTATCTGCATATTTTTCATTTCGGCCATTCTCCAACCACAGCAACGGTAAAACTTACGAGTTCATCCAGAACTTTAAATATTTATTAATGACATCGAGGTCCTCATGTGACAGGGACTGTGCATTATGCACATTCTGAATAATGGTGGAGAAACAGTGAGTAAGCATAGAATATTCTAAAGTAGTGAGGGTAGCAGCGGACGAGCTACAAAGATATTCGCCAATGTGTGATATGAATTTCGAGGAGACAGCATAGCAGTCGCCAGGAAGTTGCGACCCGATCAGGGTAGTGAAGAGCACAGGAACCATTTTAGCTGACGCAGCCTTGATATACGTCATAAACTCGATTACGTGCGCCATCGATACTATGACTCTGCCAATCTTTATTTCTTTAATAGTACCAAATCGTAATATAAAGGCGGTATACGTCGTCGCGAGAAGCCATTTCGCTCGATATCGTATTATGCGTGGGTAAGCAGGTCTTCATTAAAGTGATTTCAGCATGCAATTAACGGTCTCCGTCAGAATTGAACATGCCTCAAAAGATCTACTCCCTCTTTGACTATTATGCTCAATTCTTGCACAGATACCTGTTTGTTAAGTAGTCTAGTCGCCTTCATTTCATTATACGTGTCCCTAACCCTATCCTCGAGCCTTTCCGCAACTTTCTCGTACTGATCCATACGCCAGGTGTAGAACAAGCACTTTCCAACCAACATGGATATCTTGGCACCGTACAATAGCTTCGTCCCGATCCGCTCTAATGCCACACCACAAAGGTAACCGGGGCCGACTTCGACTTCCGTTGGATTACGAATAACGGGTTCGGCCCAGCTAGTCATGGCATCTCTCTCAATGTCGGACATGCCTTGCTCAATCCCTGATGAATCCAGCAAGCCTTGCGGCGGTTCTACGCGAGTTGCAAAATCACGGCACTAAACGGAAAAAAAAGTCCAACACATGGGAGTTGATCCTCGAAACAAAAGATTAACATACCCGCTGTTGAACCCATGAATCAAGTGCGTCCTTGCTGATCGATATATGGTCGTTATGGCCAGGTCTGTGGTAACAGAGGCCGTGACCCTCTACATTACACGCCCATTGTCTCTGGAGTATGCCCCGAAAATGACTTTCGAGGACTTTGATCTTTTGAGATTCCAAGGAAGCAGGTGAGTTCAATGAGGGTAGCTCTTTGACAATGTCTGGGTGACTGGGTACCAACTCGTGGTCAGACATGGGGAACGTGAGATATAGACACGCGGCATGCCCAAAAAATGGGAAAGAGAACCGTTGACAAGGTTCATCAGACATTGTCTATTTTTGTGAGACACCACTTTAAATGTAGTTGGCACCACTTTGAATGGAGTTGACGCCACTTTGAATGGAGTTGACACCACTTTGAATGTAGTTCAAATGGCCAATTACCGACGTACGAGAGTCATAAATATTATATGATAGCGTTATGACAACTGTGAATACAGAACACAAGACATTAATTATAATTAACGAACTGAAAAAGAAAGAGCTGTGAAGTGTGTACAAACTGGTCTATGCTCTTTATCTCAAGAGTTCCGTACATATCGACAAGGGACTTTGAAACAAAAATTCGTGGTCATGCAGATATCAGTGAGAGAACCTTTTCTTTCTACCCTTCTGCCGACATCACGCAAAGTTCCCGAGTGGTGCAGACGAGTTGTGCACCGTCCGCCGGACGGCTCCTGGAGATCCCCCCATTCTAGGAAGCCCTTGGACGTTGTGGAGCGTGTGGAGTATCCCAGAATAGGGTACCTCCTCCCGGATGTCGTTATTTCCCCCATACGAGGCTTTGCCGAAACACCGATTCCTGATGCCAAGCTGATGCGATCAAATGCTAAGTTGCCGGTGGTGTTTGGTTTGTTTGTTGTTGGTAAGCATTGTTCAAAGCACTTTTGGTCCCGTTTCCCACACCTCTCACAGCTGACACTGATATTCTACTTCTTGACCCTTTATTAAAGCTCAATATAGAGCATATTCTGTGTGCCTCGATTCAACACACAACACATGCAGGGGACACTGGTGAGAAAATGTTTCTCAGTACCATCCTGGTCCGTGATCGTGTCACGACTGTGAGAAAAATGCTAGGTGAAGAAGCATGCAATGGATTCTCTATCGTGTTCTCTTCTCTGTGGCTGGCAAAAACAAGTACGCTTTTTTCATTTTCTCATATTTATGTCTTTTTAATGATCTAAAAGCTATTCAATAAATACGGCAATGCTGTGTGCCTCGAAATGGTACCTGTTGTGTGCGGAGGAATGATTCCTGTTGATGTGCCCCCGCGGATGCTGTGGTGTGCCCACGCACGCTGTGGTATGAGCGGCACGCGCTTGCATGGTACGTGTTGTGTGCCCTGCGCGAGTGCGCACTCGGTCGTGCACGCGCTGTGTATCAGTGCGCATTCGGGTCGCACACGCACTGTGTATCAGTGCGCACTCGAGTTGCGCACGGACTGTGTATCAGTGCGCACAACATGGACACATTGTTGAATAAGCCAGATCATGGAAAATAACAAATTGAATATATTTTATTTTAATTTTTCCAATTTATTTCATATATTAGTACAAGAAATTTTACACCGTCTCTACTAAATACTTGTGAAAACACAAGAAATATGAACCTCTGAAATTTAATCTTATATTGATCGGATCAGCAGTCCGGTGAATTTCATCGTAGTGGCAATCACTGAAAATTGATCGGCTAAGCCTTCGTATGGGGGAAATAAGGTCACCCCCTCCTCCCAGCGTTTAATACCGTTTTACTGATGAACCCATACATGCCACTCACTCTTGTTTTTAATACATGTATATACTGCATCGCATAACTAAGATACATAGTGGTTAGGGGAAAATGTGCCTTAAAGGTAGGTAGAGAGGAGACAGGTATATAAGCAGCGGGTTTGGGGGGATGTCCGCAGTGCCACAGTGGCAGGAGGTAGGGAGGAAACAGTGGTAGTAGGTGCTGTAGAAGCTGTGGCCCATGATTGCCAGGATGATGCAGGTGTGACAAGGTGGGGAGATTAAATGTTGTTAGAATATGTGATACGTGCTTAAGTCTAATCTCATATCTCATCTTGTGACTGTATAGATCCAACTGGTTCATAGTCATGTGATACTGTATATTTAGTTTAGTGTTCACTAGATCCGTAGCATGCCATCTTGCACAGACCAGTGCACAGACCATGTACATAGTATATAGTTAGTCTAGCTGAGGAGTAGGATCCTCATCTAGAAGCCTAGCAATATCACCAGTTTAATACCTACACCACTCTACTCTTAGTGGCTACGCTCCCCAGTGTAGAGAGTTCTCACACTGTGATCTCCAGGCTTGTAGATTACCTCGATTACTCAAACAAATGTAATATACTAAACAATCCTAAAAGGGTCTGAGGTGGCAAGTGAGACATGTAAAGGGAGATGGTGATGGGAGAGCAAATGGGACAGAGATAGAACAGAAGGCTAGAGGGTCAACTACTATAACAAAACAAGTGTCAGAGGTTGTAGTCCCATGTGACTCACTCCAACATGGGTGGGTATCTTATATATTGTATGTCATCTATGTTTAAATTTATTGACAGTGGGTAACACCCATTTGAATGTTCCTTGTCAGATATGACTTCTGGTAACATCTGTAGAAGAACACCATCTGGTTAGTATTAAATGCTGAACAAAGGCCATGTTATGATCTGCCCCCAAATAATTCCATATTCCAATATAATCTTCTTATCCCGGATATTTCAATATTCTGATATGACCCTGCCTCCAGAATACCATCAATTCCCAGACATTCTGAACTTCACCCTTGATCTGTATTTGGCAACTTGTCTGTTGACAACTATCCATTCATTTGCTTATTATATTCCCAATTTGAAACTCCTATCCTAATCTGTCATATTGCAATTTGTAGTACATACAATTACCAGAAAGTCAATATTAGTTTCTGCACATTGTACTTATCTGATATCAACTTAGTTAGCCTATTCTTCTCCTCTTTCTCTACACTCAATAATCAGAACTCTTTGGAACTCCAATTATCTGTAAGGTCCTCAGCACTTACAAGGCTATGACTTGTGGGGGGCAAGCCCAAGCCCCCCACCACCCCCTAACTTTACTCTATATTAACAATTCTAAGCATTTATCAGAGCATGTGATCTAACTCAAAAACTTATTTAAATTTTATTAATTATTTATAATTCTATGTATGCTTGTATATACATTTTGAAATCATTAAACCTAAAAGACATATATAAGTCTGTGATGTATCCAGTCTATTTTCACAAATTTTCCCTTAATTTTCCAGAATTTGCTTTCTATTTCATTCAATTTATTTTACTTTATTTATTATTTCAAGAATTGAAAATGGTTCTATGCTCTACACTGCCTTTGTTGGGTCACAACTTCCTGGTGACTGCTATGCTGTTGCCTTGAATTTCATATCACACCTTGGCGAATATCTCTATAGCCCATCGACAGCCACTCTCACCACTTTAGATTGTTCTGTTATTCCTGACTGTTTCTCTACCACTATTCAGGAGGTGCATGATGCACAGCACCTGTCACTTGGGGAGTCCATGTCATTAAAAATATTTCAAATTCTGGATGAGGTCGTAGGTTTTACCATTCCTATTTTTGGAGAATGACTGAAATGATAAATATGCACATACAATGTAAACCAACTGGACACATGAAACTGATTGACCTGCAAACATGGATTTTCTCCTTCTGTTTTATACAGGATCCTTGGCTCTGCAGCATTTATAGAACACTATTGGATATTTCGCTTGACATTTTACAGACCAACATGGATTCAGCAGTGAGTCCAGTTACACCATCATGGACCTGTCATCTCAAAAATTATTTGGGTATCAGAATAATAATTCACCACCTGAAATCAGACCCTTGATTATTTCTTGGCACTTTGAGGCTAATAAAGGGCTCATCGTCGTTAATTTCACAATCTCCAGAACCAAAAATTGCATGCACAGCAGTGCAAGTGGATAGCCCAATCCCTTCTTTCCACAAGTTCCTGGACTTTTCTGAGAGGCTTCTCTATATGCCTGGGGAGGAGAGTTTGCCGAGGAGCTTGAGTATGTGGAAGAATTGGCAGTAGGGTTCAGTAGAAGTGTTGGAGAGTGTCTCAGCTGAAAATTACTTGCAGTGGTTAAACTCAGAAAAAGATTCCACTTGTAATAAAGGGGATATTTCATCCTTGATTTAATAAAGTGACAGTTAAAGCTCCTTTATTTGATGCTTTATCAGCATCTTTGACTGCTCAAAGCTCAAGAGTCAAGGCTTCACAACTCAAGTACAGTAAGAGGAGATAACAGGGGATTCATCTTTTACCATAAAAGATGAACAGATGATCTGTTTGTATCCTGATCTTTTACACATACCTTTATAATTTATATTTTTTTTACTGCAGTTTGAAAGACATAAGCTTGGGCTCCACCAGCATAAATTAAAATTTCTTAATTATATACAGTTAGCACCTCGGGATAGAATCAAACTACTCTCACTGCTTCTTTAGAGCGTAAAAGACAAGTTACTAATACATTAAAGTAAAGGGTTCTTATTTTACTTACTTAAATGGGTACACTTTATATTTATTTAAATAAAAAGGAGCCCCCACGCATTCATAATGATATTCTTTATGGTAATGCCATAGAGGCTTCTTCAATTATGCCTAAAAAATAAAAGTCATTTAAATATGAAGGTTTCACATTACCTAATACTGTGGCAGATAATGGACATATCTCTAATTCTATTTTAAAATATGGTCATAATAACTTTAGTGTAGTTATTTTATTCTAAATTAATTGGGCTAGAACTTACAACAGTTAGTATTTGTGACTTAGAGTTTAGGTCTTTAACAAATAGTTTGGTTAAACAAGTGCTGTAAAATCTTACCATCTACTTGTATTTAGTTTTTATTTTAAGATTTTAAAAGACTTTACTTATAAATGTAACTTGTACACCTATTTTACAACAAATAATTAAGACAGAAAAAAAAAAAGTTCTACTACATTTCTATTTTTATTTTTTTGACTTGTCGATAATTATTAATTATCTCAATTTTATCTAAAAAAGAAGCTAGAAAATCTAATAATATTTGAGTCATTATTATGTTGCAAAATCCCAAAACCTGGTCAGGTCTGTTGGCCAGAGTCAGTGTCAGGTTACCCAATCCTGAGCTGGCATCCAGTGCTTGTTCATGGTGTACCCAAGCATCAGGCTTGTGGCTCTCTGCCTATCATCCCGCACAGCTTGCCACAAGGTTACACAAGTGTCACACAGCCAGTGACCATGTCACACAGCCAGTGACCATGTCACACAGCCAGTGACCATGTCACACACCCAGATCCAGCTGCCCAGGCAGCCTGACTAAGATCTGCATGGGCTATAGGAAAGTGCCATACAGGTGTCGCACTACCATGCAAGTGCTACAACATGTTTCTTTTTTCAAAATACTTCATCAAATTTGAATTGAAAATTACCAAAATAAAATTATATTTGAATGACATGGGTTCTAGGTTTACATGAAAAATTTGCATGTTGTGGCAGTTACCTTCCTAATTAGGAAGTGTGGCAACACTGAAAGAACTGTACTTGTGGATAAGAGGCTCTAAAAAATGTCAAATACTATGTGTGAAATGCTCTATATTGTGTTATATGCTCTTAAAAGTGAATATTATATACAAAAAACTTTGTTATTAGGGGTTAGGGTTAGGGTTTACCATACCTCCATGTCCTTTCATAATTCACCCTGGGTCATTTTCTGAGTATTCTTTTAGGCTGCCTCTGGAACATAGCTCCTCACCCATTCACTCTGCTCCGTACTTCTGAGCTAATCAGAATTTTGGTCTATTTAGAGGCAAATGTGAAACTCTTGAGTGTCTGGTTCACTGCATTCACTAAACCCATATTAGATGAAAGTATGAGCATCAGATTTTGAAATTGATATTGAAATACCTGATATTCAGTCTCTTCTGGTTCAGGAATGTCATATTCATTCCAAGAGTAAGGAATAAAAGCATATGGACTCCACTATTTCCAATCTCATATCACTGTGGACAAACTGGTGATGGCAATGAGGAGGTAGCTCAGGGGTTTACCAATGACTGCATTCACTATGATCAATATCATTATTGGTCTATATTGGTTGTCAATGTGAAGAAAGGGTTAGTAACCTTGGAAATAATCCATTCATTTGTGATGAATGTGATATGAGTCAGATTCAACTCTCATTGTGACCTCAATCAGAACTGTATGTGAACTTGTTTTGATGTTTGGATAACCTCTTACATATTAAAATAACTTGTCTGTCTATATATAGATGTAGAAATAGTATTTGCAATCCAATCTGAATATGGTATTATAAAACCACCATTCCCTTTCTATTTTGGCACATTTAATAACAACTTTACTTATGGATGACAGAGACTCTAAAAATTGTCAAATATTATGTGTGAAATGCTCTATATTGTGTTATATGCTCTTAAAATGCAAATCATATATACAGAAACTGTTAAGAACAGAAAACTGACTAAGGTCAGTGAACCGACAGGGACCGAATGGAAGGACTTTGCTTCAGCTTATGTGCTACACCCTCACAAGTTACCATCGGGTGTCCTTAAATTTCGGGTGGGCAATTACTAGTCCTATCAAATAACCTCATGGTAAATCACTGATCGGAAACTGAAGGACCAGTTGGAGAGGGTCAGAGTCGGAGAGTGGGATATTCAGAGTGAGACTAAGAGGGAGGTATACAAGTGTTCTGAGTCAATATTCTGATTACTTTGTAGCTACATTTTAGTTGGTCTTACAGTGACTTACAAAATGTATCCAATGTTTTGTAGTTTCAGCTTATATATGCTATATCCCAGTAGATAAAATAGTAGAAATCACCACAATATTTGTGAACATGACCTATCATGTATATATGTATATGGTAGAACTATATTATGTAATATCCATATATGGAAACACTATGAATATTTTAATGGAGAGGGTTCATTGGATACATTGTGTAACTGACAGGTTCTAGCATGAAAACCATGTGCCTATGTTGATTGTTTGCAGTTGTTTATGTTTTTCAACATGTCATGTGATCATTCTATACTACAGTATAAGTAGAAGGGCTTTCTCAGCTAAGATTCCCTCAATTCTAACTATGCATCCCCTTTCCACTGCTGCCCAGTATGAGATCCTTTTTCTACTTAATGCTGGCCATTCTGCCAGACATATTTCAGTTTCTACTGGCTATAGCTATGCTACTATCTCTAGAATTTGTTCTAAACACTGTTCCCACCTTTCTAAGTCCTCTGGTGGTCACCCTTCCAAACTCTCCACAGCCAACATCCATTTTGCACAACACCTTATCAGCTCTGGAAAGGCTGATACAGCTGTAGATGCAACAAAGCCAATTTGCACTATCACCAACCAGTCACTCAATCCTCAAACAGTGCATCGTGGACTCAAGGCAGCTGGGATGAAGCCTGTGATAAAGAAGAAAAGGCCTCTTCTTTCTAAGAGGCATAGAAAGGAGAGGATGGATTTTGCTTTGGCACATCAGGATTGGACTGTGGAGGATTGGAAGAAGGTGGTGTGGTCTGATGAGACCAAAATTAATAGGCTGGGGTCAGATGGCAGGAAGTGGGTGTGGAAAAAGGCAGGGGAGGGCTTGAGTGACAGGCTGGTTGAGGGAACCCTGAAGTTTGGTGGTGGATCTTTAATGGTTTGGGGGTGCATGCTGTGGGAGGGGGTTGGGTATGCATGCAAGATTGATGGAAGGGTGGATGGGGATCTCTACATCCAGATTCTGGAGGATGACCTGCAAGCCAGTCTTAAGGACTATGGTAAATCTGCCAATGGTATCATCTTCCAGCAGGACAATGACCCCAAGCATACCTGTAAGAAGGCCCAGAATTGGTTCCAAGAAAATGGTTTCAGGGTTCTCTCATGGCCAGCAGTCTCCTGACTTGAATCCCATTGAACACCTATGGAATCACCTGAAGAGGAGGTTGGCAGGGTATGAGAATGCACCCCAGGGGATGGAAGAGTTGTGGGAGAGGGTGGTGGATGAATGGTACAAAGATTGATGAAAAGGTGTGTCAGGATTTGATTGAAAGTATGCCTAGGAGGGTTTCAGATATATTAAAGGCGAAGGGTGGCTACACTAAGTACTAAATACTAGTAATTTCCTGCCTAAATGTGTCAGTTACAAAACGTATCCAATGAACCCTCTCCATTGAAATATTCATAGTGTTTCCATATATGGATATTACATAATATAGTTCTACCATATAGATATATACATGATAGGTCATGTTCACAAATATTTTGGTGATTTCTACTATTTTATCTACTGGGATATAGCATATATAAGCTGAAACTACAAAACATTGGATATGTTTTGTAAGTCACTGTAAATACTAGTTATCGGCATCTGGAAATACTAATTAAGGTAAGAGTGGGAATGTCCAATAGTGACAAATAAACTTGACTAGGAACCAGAAGGTTACAATAAGGTCGGAAGCTGTGATTAGCCAAGAGCGGTATTACAAGAAAAGGAAATAGTCTAAAGCTACAAAGTATATACGGGCATACATATGTGAAACATAGAGTAGAATGGATCATCATAATAAAAGGGGACATATCATAACCAGATGGCATGAGTATAACTTGACAGGGGCGTAAATGGTGTTTGATTGCCGTGAAGGTATATGTCAGTGTCGGTATGCCAACAGTTTCTGATATGGTGACTTGACTGGCATAGGCAGGCAATAATAACATTGGGGACTGTCAGGTTGTGACAGGGTTATGACATGGTTGTAACAGTATCCCCCCATTTGGCTGAAATCCCAAGGAGGCCGAAATCTAGATCTTGTACCTAAAACTTGTTGGGTACAGGTAATGTGTCAAGACATCATGTGACCTGGTAATATAAAAAATGGAAGGGTGCTGGCACTTACAATTTTAACTCTTTCCCTTTAACCACTATGACCATGGGTTTGGGATAGAAGCCTTTCCCATCTAGGCCAACCATCGCCCCTTTATTGGATCTGAGCAGGCCCCCAAATGCACAAGAGTGTCAACAGCTTCTCAAAGAAAAAAAGAAGGCATGCAAGGAGGAGGAGCATAAGGAGAAGGAGGACACCTCCTGTCACAGGGTTAGTGTATACCAAGTCAATGCACTACTGATGCCATAGGCCCTATGACTATGCCATTGAAGAAGGAGGGTAGGTAGTCAAACGAATTTACTCGGCCTCCCTAGATATAAACACCAATACATGTTTCTCGTCATTATACAGTCTCCACACTTGAGCCATGTATTTCGGCTATTTCAGCCCTCCTGGCGATCCTCCCCAATTTGATGGGTGCTCCAAGCCTCGAGTGGTTGTGACCAGTGTGACCACTGGTTGTGGAGAAAGAAGCCAAGCTAAAAACGGAGACAATGTCTCCATATTAAAACCACAATTCACAAAGCAGGGGCAAATAAAGAATTTGATCACCAAGACGTCTGAAAATCGGCTGAAATACTATACACGAGTCACATACCACAGCCCACAGCCTCCCATGACCGACACTGAATATTAGCGACTTACCTATCATAGGTCCCCAGGGCACCCATGTCAGATTAAGCGCCACTAAGAAGCATCCTTCCAACACTTAAAACAGGCGATACCGATGCTTCGTTTCTCAACTGTCTGGTCTTTCTGTGTCTTTGGCCAAATAGAGGTTGTGTAGGGTATCAGCCGATATGGTTTCATTACATCTAAAACAATAAAGATAAATACTCTTATTTTTGTCCATGAATAATTCAGAATTATTGTCATTCCGCTGATGTCAAAACGAAAAAAAAAAAAGTTTACCGTTTTGTACTTTGACCACACTTAGTGGGCTGATGCCTGATTTAACCCATGTACACCCAACCCATCATGTCAGAAGGTGATTCACTGACTGACACATTGATCGGTACAAGTACTTCATTACAAGCTTATTGAGCCATTGTGGTTTGTGCATTGACATTAAGCCAACCCATACTATTTTTTTAAAGAAAGGAAATGGAATTTTATAGGTTGAGCTATCTTAAGAAAACGCCTCAGGCTGTGCGGGATACTCGACAATCACTATTCATCGCCTGAATAAATATCTATACAAACTGCCCTTATTGATCTTCCAAGTTCGGATCCATGGTTCCTAATGCAATCGATGATATTTTTGGCGCTATAATATCGCCCATTGGTATAACCTCGTTCCTTACCACCCCAGGTTTATTCTGCACTGCCACTGAATCCAAGCACTTGAATAAAATCATCACTTCTACAACGACGATGAAGCCCCTCCGTTTCACCAAACCCCTCGTGGTCCTAAGTGGAATCACTATGACGGCCTTGATACCATCGGTATTCCTGTGTCTGTTGATGACACAGTTGAACTTGATGCTATCCATGGTTCCCGGCATTATTTCCATTTCCACTTGGATATTCACAGGCAGCATCTCAAACGGTCAGTCTGTGTCTCTCCCCTTCTTTCTCCCATTTCCACCTCCTCCGCCATACTCACATTACTACCACAGCACCAATGTCAACACCGCCTTGCAAAGATTCTTATCAGTCATCCTTCACCACTACGTCTCAGATACCCAGTTCAAGGTGTTGGGTGTACTGACCGATATGTCTATATCGCTTGGCTACCAGCTCCTGGGTTTCAACGGGGTTTTAGTCCCTTCTTGGGTGCCGTCACAGGATTCAAGCTATTCGCACACCTTGAGTTGAACCTGGAGCAGGTTGCGGGATTATTCGGTTGGCTTCCCGTGAGAGACATGAAGCGCTCCTTGTATTCTGTTTGTTACAGCGATGTGTGAGTGGTGGTGGCTCTTATTTGTTGCCTGATATGTTGTCACTTACCGGTTGCACTCCCGTTAGACTGCATCCATTCTCAAAAGACAGCCTTGCGACGGTGTTGATGAGAAGCCATTCGGAGGCAGACCCAGCTGCATCGCGCACTTGCCACACGCGCTGCATGTACACATCGAGGAGACTAGCTGTCGTGAGCTCAAGCAACGGTGAGCGTTATATGCAGCGACCAATAGTTATATACTTGAAAATGATTTTCTAGACATGCTGCGGTGATCGGCAGTGCGTGTATTGCTTTGATACATACCGCTCTGGTATTCATGCTGCTCGGCGCCATCGTGTACTTCGCAGACTCTCGTCTTAAAAACGCGCACATCGAGGACGCCAACGCGGCTGAGCAGGCACCGGCTGTGGATGACGGGAACGTCGAGGGTGCCGACGCGGCTGATCCCGTCAACAGCGATCCATCCAGCATGAGGGGGCCATACTCCCTAAGGTAGACTACCTTTCCCTTGTCTGCCCACGAGATACGTGGCAGAGTCAGGATCTGCATCGGTACCCTCGACGCTACCGTCATCCACAGCGGGTGGGCGATCAGCCGCATTGGTGCCATCCACAGCGGGTGCATGATCAGCGGCGTAGATGCCCTCGATGTTACCGTCATTCACAGCGGGTGCATGATCAGCCACGTCGGCACCCTCAACATTCCTGTCATCCGCAGTGGGTGCGTGATCAGCCGCATCGGCGCCCTCGATGTTCCCGTCATCCGCAGCCAGTGCCTGATCAGCCGCGTCGGCATCCTCGACGTGCGCGTTTTGAAGACGAGAGTGTGCGAAGTACACCATGGTGCCGAGCAGCGTGAATACCAGAGCGATGTGTATCAAGGCAATACACGCACCGCCGATCACTGCAGCATGTCTAGAAAATCATTGTCACGTATATAACTATTCGCCGCTGCACATACCACTCACCGTTTCTTGAGCTCACGACAGACGGCAATGTCGAGGGGACCAATGCGGCTGATCGCCCACCCGCTGTGAATGACGGTAGCGTCGAGGGCACCGATGCAGATCCTGACTCTACCCCCCGTGTCTCGTGGGAAGGCAAGGGAAAGGGAGTCAACCTTAGAGAGTATGTCCCCCTCATGCTGGATGGATCGCTGTTCACGGGATCATTCGCCCAGCGCATTTGGCAAGGTTTCTCCGACGTCGTTTAATTAATTCCATCATATATTGAGTTGACTTAATTTGAACAGGGCCCAATGCTGGGAAGTTCCATCCCCACATCATTCCCAAGGCGAATACCACCTTCCGTCCCACCACAATGTAACTGATGGTGGACAGAGAGGTAAGTGGATTAAGCAGGGGCAGAAGCGAAAGCAGGGGCAAGAGGGGGGCAGCGGCGGACAAAGAGTAGGGGCAGTGGCGGACGAGTAGTAGTGGCAGAGGCCAGACATACTCCTTTCTTTTCTTTTCTAGTTCTCCTTCTTTCTTTGGATATTTATACTTCTTTCTTTTCATCAATTTCTTTGGTTCATGGGCTAGGCATGTCAATCAGTTGGTTCTGGCTTGTATCTTTGAGAATGGGGTGCGTTGTTTTATCAACTTTCCCGATATGTTGACCCATTCATTATCATTCAGCTGTGTCTGTTCTGTGAGTATTGTGTCTTCGGAGTTTCCTAGGCCGAATACTCGCTGTCCAAGCACTTGATACATCACTGAGGTGCTGCATCGTGCATAATCAAACGTACGTCCATCTCCTAAACGGTGGTAGTCATGGGAAGGAAATGAAGTAATCTAAACCAACGTGATCTCCTATCCCATTTGGAATCGGATTTAGTTCCATCGCACGGCCAGAAACCAGTGAGGAAAAAGAAGAAACAACCAAACTGCACTATCAAGAGCTTATTGGAAGTCCCATGTTCGCAGCTGTCGTATCGTGTTCTGATATTGCTCATCCGGCCAGTAAACTATCTCAGTGTTCATCTACTCCTGCTCTTGCCCATTGCAATATCGCCAAATGAATCTCTGTTTACAACTAGAGAGCAAGAATCACGCTTAGGAGGAGGAAATTGATACTTACAGAGATATTCAGATGGGGATTTTGCAGGGGATCCTGAGGACAATCTTTCTTGGACCGGGACCTGTATCTTGGTCATCCAGAAAACAGACTACCTTGGCACTTTCAGAAGCCACCTGCGAAGCCATGTGACAACACACTTCTTAGAAGAACTCAATATCATACATGAAGAACCAACAGCTATTTTGGGAGACAATCAAAGAATGATAGTACACTTCTAATCAATGTCCACGCCACCAAATGAAACACATCAAAGTCAAATACCACTTTATTCAACATTCAATTGAAAACGGCACCATACAACTCCATTGCCGCTCGACAAAAGAAATGATCCTCGACATACTTACAAAATATGGAAAATAAGGAGAGTGATTAATATGGAAGAACAGGCAAAACATGACATCATTGAAGTCGCTCAGATCATGATGTCCAGGCAAATGAAATGGGTGAACAAGTTCTGACAAGGTCAAATTTTATAAACGACACACGATGAGCTGCCAGGCAAATGCACATTGGCAGGAAAGAGAAGCTGGCGGACTCACTTTTTTCACCTGGCTTCATCCATAAACGTGTTTACTCCTCCTTTTCAGTCTTCACTCTTAATGGAAGTGTAACCCAATCTATTTCTTTTTTAATAAAAAGAGTGAAGAGTGAAAGCCGAGGATGGTGGACCCCAACTCAGCCGCACCAGTCGATACGTCGGCAGAAGGATAGAAAGAAAACGTTCTCTCACTGATGTTTGCATGAACACGAAGTACAAAGTCCCTTGTCAATATGCACATAAATCTTCAGATAAAGTAACCAAGCCAGTTTTGTACATACATCACAGCCTTTCTCTTTTTCACTTTATTTATGATAACTAATCTATTATTTTCCATATTTACAGTCATAATGCTATCGTATAATATTTATGGTCCTCAGCGTTTAAAGGCCATCTTTGGAGGCGGGGCCTTTTCCAGTGACTTAGTAGACCAGTGTTAATTTGAACTACATTCAAAGCAGTGTCTCACAAACATAGAAAGAGCCTGATGAACCTTGTCAACGGTTCTCTTTCCATTCTCGTGACACGCCTCTTGTGTATACCTCACGCTCCCCATGTCTGACCACGAGGTAGTACTGAGTCACCCTGACCAGGTCGAAGTGCTAACCCCCATTGATCTCGCCTACTGCCCTGGAATCTCAACGGATCACAGTCCTCGAAAGTCATTTTCAGAATATACTTCAGAGACTATGGGCGTGTAATAGAGAGGGTCACGGCCTCTGTTACCACAGACAAGGTCACGAGCATGTATCGATCACCAAGGACGCATTTGATTCATTGGTTCAGCAACTGGTATGTTAAGCTTTTGTTTCAAGAATCGACTCCAATGTGTCGGACTGTTTTTTCGTTGAGTGCCGTGGTTTTGCAACTTGCCTGGAGCTGCCACAAGGTTTGCTGGATTCATCAGGAATTGGGCAAGGCATGTCTGACATTGAGAGAGAAGCCATGACAAGGTGGTGCACACCTGTCATTCGTAATCCAACGGACGTCGAAGTTGGCCCCGGTCACATTTGTGGTCTGGCAATGGAGCGGATCGGGACAAAGCTACTGTATGGGACCAAGATATCCATGTTGGTTGGGAAGTGCTTCTTCAATACAAGACGTGTGGAGGAGCACCTAAGGGGGGTTGTAACGCTCATAGACACAGGCGAGGGGGAAAAGACAAGGAATAGGCTGCTTAAAAAATAGCTAACAGTGGGGCAATTGAGCATAATTGTTAAAGAGGGGGTGGATCTCTTGAGGCATGTTCATTCTGGTAAACGCCATCAATTGCATGCTAAAATCATTTTAAAGGAGGCCATCTTACCCGCGTAAAATCCGATATCGAGGGAAATGGCTTCTCATAAATACGTACACCACCTTTATATCCGGGCTCGGCACTAGCGAAGAAGCGGAGATCGGCAGAGTCATAGTAGTGCTGGTGCATGCAATCGATCACATGGTGTTTATTGAGGATTCTCCAGCTAAAATGGTTCCCCGCAACTTCCTGGTGACTGCTATGCTGTCACCTCGATATTCCTATCACACCTTGGCGGATACCTCTAAGCACCCTTAGACAATCGACCATTCCGTCGGGGAATAAACTCTTCAAATTAATAAAGGATTATATGGCTCTTCTCACTTGAGGGTAAATCCATACCCATAATGTTTGCATGGGGAGCCGTGCTAGTATGGGGAGAAATTGGAGGCACAGTTTGGTAAAAGTATCGGAAGATACGGATATCATTATCAGCCGTGTCAGCCTGAATAGGGGCCAGCTTTCCCGATCCCCGCATAGAATTCCGCAGCAAGGGACACACAGCCTGCCACCAGGGTCACACAGCATGGGCAAGTCTTCCTGCACATCACCTTCGATAAGGTATGTTGATGAGTTTGTGGCCATGCCCAAAGTCTAAGCCTTGCCAAACACTGCACCATGACGGCCGAACAACAAAATTCCCAACAGTCCCGTCGCAGTTACAGCCCCTGCTCATAGTTGACAATGTCCCAGAAGCTCGTTCGTTTGCCCACTGTGTCTTGTCGAAACCCACGCAAGGTCTAGAGAAGGAGACTCAGAAAGAGATGCAACAGATGCAACAAGACAAGAGGGTACGGGCATGCCATTTACTTTGAAGATTTAGAGGAAGCATCACAGTTGCCGCAACTGTCCATGGATGTCGACAACCAGAAGCTCTCTCGCTGGTCACGTCCACTGAAGGGGATCATCAACCTCGTCAAGAGGATCCTGCACCCTGTTCTCAAACGCCAAAGCAATCAGTCCCAAGTGGAAGGAGGCCGAGCTTGATTTGGGAGCTCCCAAGTTGGTGCGTCAGGTCGATGGATGTTTTGTCTTCATGGTTTGCCTTTGATTGGGTTGGCTAATGCTTCACTTCTCCTCCTCGTTTTATTTACAGGACAATGAAAGACAGCACAACTGACAAAATTGGACCTCGCTAGGATAGAAGAGGGGCAGCGGATTCCCAAGACTCAGTCGCTGCGTAGTGGCGCTGTAGGGAAACGACTGAGGTTGCACTCCATAGCATCGCATACATATATACGCGTGTGGGTGAAAAACGCGCTTGTACGATGAAAGGAAAAATATAAGTGGATAGTCTAGCCCGATATACGATCTGGGTGTTCCCGCGTTTGGGGTATGAGCATTACCGGTTTTTGTCACAACAACATTGTTTGCCCCATCACACACAGTATTTGTACCTTGTCGGCTAAGACCCACATGAGCTGGTTTCGACTGGGCATAAAAGGCGGGGACGCAGTGCGTCTGGTACCGTAAAAAATAGTGGTGCGATAGCTGTCAAGAAGATGAATTCTATGTGAAAGAGGGTGAAATTGCCTGTAAGCAGGTGCGAAGAATCGATCGATGGGGTTTCTTTCATTGTGGGCTTTCATTGGGTTCATTAATGCGTCCCTTTGCTTCGTTTCCTTAATAGGACAATCAAAGAGCGCATGAACAGTCTCTTGTTTCGAGTCGAGGTCACGATGAACGCAAAACAAAATATATGAAAAGTCTGTACAAGAACGTAAAAATAACCCATTGTCCACCATTTCCAATTCCCGTACTTACCACTGTGACTCTGCGGCGGCCTAATGCCACCCCTGTGCCATTGCCCTCCGTCCTATCATCTCTTCTGGGAACCGAAAACATCCACCGTGTATGCCCATATGACGGCTCTTAGTGGGTAGGAAGGCGTATGGTCAGGAAACTAGGTGGAACTGCGAGTCATGTTCCCCATTTAGGCTGATGGAAAATGAACCACGCTCTACTTAGATCATAGAAGGCATGATAAATTAAGTTTTATAGCTCACATGGATTACTCGTCCCCATCACAGTCACACTGCAGCTAGTCGGAGATGGATCACGCTGGTAAAAGCTCCCCAGGCTGTGTCTTTCACCACCTTATGATGAATAATCCACCCAATTAATATGCAAAGCGCGTATACCTAACAAATCCGCGGATGGGTTGAAGCTACCCAATAATAATCGAGCGCATGTTTGGCTAGGAATATAATTTTTTAATGTATCAGTTAATATATCGAAGGGCTTTCGCCGGGATCGCCCCCCATTATGCTATTTGATCGCATGCAACGTCCGCCAATATTTAGCCCCACCTGATGTCGTGTCACAGGTTTAATCTATTGCACTACCGATGCCATAGACCCTACGACTACGCCAGTCAAGAATGAAGGAAGTTAGGTAGTCAAGGAAGTTACTCGGCCTCCCAGATATAAACACCAATGCATGTTTCTCGTCATCATACTTGCGCCATGTATTTTGGCTGTTTCAGCCCTCCTGGCGATCCTCCACCATTTGATGGGCGCTCCAAGCCTCGTGTGATTGTGACCCGTGTGATCACTGGTTGTGGAGAAAGAAGCCAAGCTAAAAATAGAGCCAATGTCTCCACATTAAAACCACAATTCAAAAAGCAGGGGCAAATAAAGAATTTGATCACCGAGACGTCCGAAAATCGGCTCAAATACTAGACACGAGTCACGTACCACAGCCCACGGCCTCCCATGACCGACACTTAGCCCTAGCGACTTCCCTATCATGGGTCCCAAGGGCACCCATGTCAGATTCAGCGCCATTAAGAAGCATCCCTCCAACGCTAAAAAAAAAGGCGATACCGATCACACGTGACCTAAATTGATGCTTCGTTTCTCAATCGTCTGGTCTTTTTGTGTCTTTGGCCAAATAGAGGTTGTGTAGGGTATCGGCCGATATGGTTTCATTACATCTAAAACAATAAAGATAAATACTCTTAGTTTTGTCCATGAATAATTCAGACCCCGTATTAGCCTGGAGGGGCCATAAAACAATAAATGGGCTAATTTTGGGGTCTGAACTAGTATTATGTTAACCGAATAATTTTGAGACGACAGGAACAATGTTGTTGTGACAAAAACCGGTAATCCTCATACCCCAAAACGCGGGAACACTGCCAGATCTTATATCGGACTAGACCACCCGCTTATATTTTCTCTTTCATCGTACGAGCGCATTTTTCACCCGCACGCGTATATATGTATGCGATGGTATGAAGTGCAACCTTAGTCGTTTCCCTACAGCCCCGCTGGGCAGCGGCTGAGTCTTGGGCATCCGCTGCCCCTCTTCTATTCTAGCTTGGTCCAATTTTGTCAGTTGTGCTGTCTTTCATGGTCCGGTAAATAAAACGAGGAGAAGTAGTGAGGCATTAGCCAACCCAATCAAAGCCAAACTATGACGCATCCATCGACCTGACGCAACAACTTGGGAGCTCCCAAATCAAGCTCGGCCTCTTCCACTTTTATTTCATTTCCTTTCCATCCACATTCAATGCCCTCTCTCTTCTCACGCTCGTCGCATTGTAGATAGGCTCCATCTTGGACAACGTCCTCCTACTCTCCCGACCTCCCAACCTCCCCAAACCCAAAATGTCTATTTCCACGAACCTCGTATGCCAATTTTGGAACCATCCCAGCATGGGGTTGGAGCCTGGTGGCTTATGATGGAGTCAGATGAACAAAGTAATTACGTCAGCTTCTCCTTCCTGTCAATGTGCATTTGGCTGGATGCTCATTTTCCATTGTTTATACAATTGGACCTTGTTAGAACTTGTACACTTATTTCATTTACATGGACATCATGATCTGAGCGACCTGATTTATGCCATCTTTTCAGCAAAATTTTTAAAATTGTTTTCTTGCATATTTATGACTATCTATATTTTCCATATTATCACTATTTCTATCCCCTGTCACAAAAGTGCCCCAGATCGACATAAGCTCAGCCCACCCCACCTCCACCCATCTGCACCTCCCCATTCTGTGATCCAGTAGTCCACTGGCAGCTTATTCCCTGGCATACACGCTCATCCCAATCACACAAACCACATTAGTGCAATTACTAGTGGGTGTTTCTCACTCGGGTTATATGCAACATTGACAATGAGTAAAGAAACAACAAAATGCCCACCAGAGAGGATAATTACTTGGCACCCATTCCTGCACAATTGCACATCGTTGTATTGTTAGTGATAGATATAATGGGGTATCAACCTCTTCAGAAAGGAATTGTTGTCAGCAAGAGCCCATTCATTGGACTCAGCTACAATTCACTTGAGGTATAAAACTTAATTAATAATCGCTTGTACGATCTCAGTGGAGCATGGTTCATTTTCCAGCAGCCTAAATGGGGAAACTGATCATGAGGGAAAGCACCCCCACCATTACCTCTAGTGTCCCGACCATACGCCTTCCCACCCCACTAAGAGCCATCATATCGGCATATGCCGTCCATTTGTTTTTGTTCCCAGGAGGGAGGATAGGATGGAAGGCAACGGCACAGTGGTGGCATAAGACTGCCGAAAAGCTATGGGGGTCAGTGCAATCAGAATTGGAGATGGGGATAATGGGCTGGTTTTGGCACAGGATCTGGACTGCTCATAAGCTCGTCCAGCAAGTGCACCATGCCCAGTACCATTGTGTGAGTGCAGATCCTGAATTTAATGAAAATTAAGGATGTATGAGAGAAACAAGTGGTGTAACGTACTGAGTACTAGATGATGAACCCCCCCAGATGCCCCTATACGACATCTCTGCATAGACTTCTATATTTGCACAGAATATTAATTCCCCCAATACCATATTAGGATAAAGGAGTCACTACCTTCTCTGGATCCATTATTATTGATCCCTTCACTGTCCATTGCGGTGGTGGTAGCACTGGCGCCTGCATGTCGGGGGTTGAGTTGGCAAGACACAACATGGTGAACGAATGGGACAATCGGGAGCAATGCTGTCACAGGAATATCTGCAAGTATCGCTGATTTTTATTAGTTTTTATAGATCTGCGCAAAGGAATGCAGTGTATGAACCAAATGCTGGAGACAGGTCTGTCTGCATGCTCATACTGGCAACACTTTCTGATCAGTGGCTTCATCATCATCATCCATGAAGGAAAATTCTGTAAATAGTAGGATAGTTGAGTAATAGATGATGAAAAGTAAAAATAGCTGACACAAACCCAGTACTGTATACTCAGATCCATCATCACTAACAGTTTGCAACTTGGGATGGATGGTGGTATTTGTTTTGGGAGACTGATGTGGGGATGGAACGCCTCATCACTGGGTCCTGCTCAAATTAAGTCCAGTAACTATCTAATGACATTAATTAAATGATTTTGGAAAAACCTTGCACAATGCACTGGGTGAATGATCCCATCAATAGTGATCCACATAGCATGAGGGGGCCATACTCTCTAATATCGACCCCCTTCACCTTGTCTTCCCACGAGATGTGTGGGGTATAGTCCGGATGTTCATTGGCACTTTTGATGTTCCCATCATCCACATACACAATATGATGACTGGCAGTTTGTGACTTGGGCTGGAAGGTATTCACCTTGGGAATGATATGGGGATGGAACATCCTAGCATTGGGTCCCGATCAAATGAGGCCAGAAGACATTAATTAAATGACAGCCTTACCCAATGTGCTGGGTGAATGATCCTGTGACAAGTGATCCATCTGTCATGAGGGGGCCAGCATTGGTGGAGAGATTAGAGCCACATGGGATGGCTCCACAGCAGCATGACAAGGAACAGGGTAGTAGTCGTGGCCATGGTTGGGCTAATCTGGTTGGAGGGGCTTCTTGCCATCCTTTTTCAGCCTGACAAAATTCCTGAGCAGCTTCAAACCAGGTTGAAGTTTTGATAAGTCACTTCCACAAGATATTATCTGGATTTAAACCATTATCTAACCATTTTTCTTTGATGTAGTTGTGAGCCCCATCCCAGACAATTTGTTTAATCTGTTGCTCTTGCATATCAGGGAACCATGTAGTGCTATTCTCCACGTCTCATGCAAAATCACGGAAACAATTTTCACCCTGCCTGGATGAAGTTAGTTGTGTCTGCAACCTCAGCTTATAATCAGCTGGAAAACAGTAATCAAAAAGTCTGTCATAGATGGCTTTAAGTGTCCACCGTTTCCGGCTCAGGGCAACATGCTTCATATAAAATGAGCTTGCCTTGCCATCCAAAAAGTAAATTATTAGCTTCACAGCCCATTTCCAATCTAACCCATTGATTTCTGTCCAAAGATCATAGGCATAGACAAATGCTTCTAGGATGTCAAGATTGGCTATGCTAGTATACACCACAGCTTGTTTCATCTTGACTCCCACTAAGAGTTTCTTAGTCCGCTTGGCATCAGCTGCTGACCGTTTGTGTCTTTCAGATTTTATCCGTTTAGAATTAGGTGAGTTTTTCTTTCTAGTATTCTTCTTCTGGCCTGCTTCTCATGGACCTCAAGAGTTGTTCTCTGACTCCAACCCTGAATTAGGTGAGTCTGCACTCCTATTAGCTGACCCTCCAGTTATAGTGCTACTTGACAATTCATCCAACCCATCACTTCTGGTGGAACTGCTTGAATCCGAGGGTGGTTTGAATTCTCCTTACCCTCCAACTGTGAAGTACCTGCCCTTGGGCACCTGCAAAAACTCTCTCACATATCGGCTGGTCACCCTATTGGACTGTGGACCCCTCGAAGACTTACTATTCTGCCTCTCACTCTTGGCAGCAGAGTGTGGGCATGAATTCACTTTACACTGGTCCCCCAGGATATTATTGCCCTCCATTCGCACCTTTCCCTCAGTGGATAGAGATGACCCTTCTGGTCTTGTTCCTTTGGCATGTACAGGCTCCAATACTTCGGATGGAGGTTCAGTATCTTGTACCTCAATGACAATGGCATTTAGGTTTACTGACAGCTTAGGTCTTGCTGCTGAAATTTCGGACCCTTGAATCTCCCATGGGCACACAGTGTTAGGTAGGGTCCATGTCCTGGGCAGTGGCCCCAATGGATCCTGATCAGAATTGGAACTGTCTGCCCATCTAAACTCTGGAGCTGAGTGGTGTTCTAACACCAGTATCTCAGCCTCCTTCTGCCTGCTTTCGTCTTCATTACTGCCATCCCCCACCTCAAACCACTCTGGGAAGTAAAGTGACTACATTCATAGAAGAGGTTTCACAGCTTGATACTTCATTCGGAAAGTCTTTTGTGGAGAGGCAATCTCTTCTGGGTGCAGAAGACCATACTGCTGAGTCCAGTTATGGAGGGAGATCTGAGTACTCGAATACTCATTGTAAATGGGTTTAGAGGTTGTCTTCTCCTTATTACATATTGACTCTTTTCTCAAGGCATCACCCTTAGGGTTACCAGCCCTTCCACTTAGAGTGGGCATCGAGGAATCAAAGGTATATAGCAATACCCCTTCCATCTTGGCATCACGGTCCATCCTCCCCCCCTTCCCTGCTAGTACAGATCTAAGAGGTTCGGGGCCCATGGCATGCAAAGGCGAAGAAGTATTACTTACTGAATCAAGAGCCATATTATCAACATTATCACTATCCACCTGTCATCGAACAACTCTCTTGCTCCAAACAGGAATCGCACTTTGGACAGTGCCTCATCGAGTGATTGGTTGATTAATTTCAGACATCTTGACAAAAGTAGTTATGTTGAATTATAGGTGCACATGTAGTAAAAGAGCCTAGTGGGTGATCAGTCCACTAGTAGTGTTATTAAATAATGTTAAATAGGAAACAATATACTCAAAAAGTGTAAGGGTTCCGCTATGAAGAAGTAGCATAATCCCTCAGAGAGCTCTTGCAAAAGAGAACAAAATGAGTAGGACTAGGTTCCTATTCACAAGAGACTATCATAACCATACAAGAGATCTACCTATTTATGATAATAGTAGTGGAGCCCCTTGCAACAAGTCAAAACCTGTGAAACAAACACAATAGTAGTCTAATACATAGCAGTTGGGAGAAAAGTACTCTACTGGTAGGTGAGGGTGTGTTATGACCGGAAATCTCGCCAGACTCTGGGCACTAACTTATATGCACCCGTGCCCTATACGCACCCATTATCAGTTTACCGGAATTCCCACCGGACTCCATATGTCAGACTTGTCTACATTTGACTTCGTTACATTATGTTTCAGTCACCGGAAAACCCACCAGACTTCATCTCTGTCTATATCTGACCTCGTCCCACACATCAGTCACCGGACCCCGCTCAGAAAACCCGTCACCCCTCTAACAGAGCCCCGTTCCCATTTTAGTCAAATGACCTGTCACGATTTGGACTCCACTCCATTCTGTCCCATTCCTAACACCAAACTTGGTGTTTACTATTCCCATTTTATGTTTTGCTCATTTCGTTTCATCATTACTGGATTCGGTATGACATTCACTCCACAGTCTATTTAAACTGGCAGATGTTGTACATACAATCCAGTCAGAAAATTGGCTTAGATTCCCCCCAGTAATCTAATACATTTTCTGCTCTAAACTCCTACTTGAATTATACCGCTCACACTAGTCAAAGCCCACGGGCTCTGGCACATCTACAGTATCTCTCTTACCTATCTCGACTCACGACCCATGACCTCCGACCTACGACCTCTTGACCCATGACCCTCACCCGGACTCCCCGGGATCCCCATCTGCCTGTCTGAAATTGGATAACATGATCTAGCGAGGGCGCAGCCTATAAGCTGAAGCCAAGTCCTACCGGATATTCCATGGGTTTCTCTGGAGACCCGCTGTGTTCGTACCCTAACAGGGCAGCAGGATGTGTATGTAGCTGGTTGGTATGGGCAAGAGGGTTGAATGTAGGGTGAGGAAGAGCAGGGATGGTGGGCCAGTTATGCTTTCCAGAAAGCATCAGAGGTGGCGATGAACTCAGCTAGGGCTTCAAGGCCTTTGTAGGTGCCGAGGATAATGGGGAGTGATAGGTCTTGAGAGGCAGTGTGGAGGGTGTGGCGGTGCTCCTCATGAAGGGGGCACTCAGAAAGGATGTAGAGGTGGGACTGGATGTCTTCTGTGCCACAGGGACAGGAGGTCGGGAGGTCGGGGAGGAAACATTGGTAGTAGGCACCAAAGAAGCCTGGCCCAAGATGGCCTAGATGACACATGTGTGGACATGGTGGGGACCACCATATTCCTTGTGGAACTTTGAGAGTTTCACAGCAGGGGGTTTGTGGAGTGCGACAGCAGCTTGGTTGGTGTGGGGAAGGTGGAGCCAGTCTTGTCACCAAAGTTTAGGGAGCGGGACTTGGCACGTTCCAGGGCCCAGGAGATAGTGGAGTGGATGATGGGGGGCAGGTAACAGCTTCTTTTGCGAGGAAGTCCACCTCTTCATTGCCTTGGAATCCCTTGTGGCTGGGGATCCAGGAGAGGGAGACATGGTGGGATGGGTCAACTAGGAAAGCATCAATGTGTTTGGGGAAAATTATGGAGGCACACTGGCTGGGGTGGTCTGAGAGATCCTCAATAGATCTGAGTGCAGCCTGATTGTCAGAGAAGACGAGAAGGTGCTTAGCTTCAGGAAAATCAGCCATGATTTTCAGTAGAATGGCACTGGCACTAGCCAGGGCAAACATTTCAGCGTCGAAAATCCCTGCATGTTTGCCTAGGCTGAAGCACCCATGGTGGATGGAAGTGCCAAGGTGGTGGATAGAGTAGCCGGCACCTGTGTGTCAGTGGTTTCCATGAGCTTTGCGGCAGGAGCCATCAGTGTAGATGATGATGGCAGAAGGGTCCTGGTTGGCAGTGTGGATAGTGAGGCAGAGTTGCTCAATGAAGTGAGTGTGCTCTTCAGGGCTAAAGGGAGGACTCAGAATATTCTTTGAAAGGTGGTCACCCCACGCAGGGCGGTGTGCATATGGGGGGGGGGGGGGGCGAAATAAGGAAAAATCCATTCGGTCTTGGGGCTGGACATAGAGGCGAGGTAGTGGATGATGGTGGTTTGGTTGCATGAGCCGTTTGGGGGGGTAGGGGGGGGGGGAGGTAGCTGCCCGGATGGTGGCCCTCCCAGCTGGGAGGGGCCCTCGCTAGGACTTGGGATGAGGCAGGGAGGTGACTGAACCAAATGGCGGCATTGGTGGAGAGTTTGCATAGCAGGTGGGAGATGGGGAGGATGGCACCAATGTGGTGCATTTCTGCAACAGGGGATGTGCGGAAAGTGCCAAAAATCCATCAGAAAGCTTCAGTCTGGGCCTTTTCAAGGGGCTTGATGAGTTTTTTCTGGTGGCGGCCAGTGTACCATACTGGGGAGGTGAAGGTGACGATGGGGATGATGATAGCACGGTAAAGGAGTCTGGCATTGGCTACACTGAGGCCACGGATGCTGTTGGCAAGGGGTTTTAGACCTGCAGTGGCAGAGCGGGGACGGTTGGCCATGTTGTGGACATGTGTGCAGAATGTGAGGGAGCAGTCAAAATAGACACCAAGCCAGTGGATGGAGTGCTGGGGGTTGACGGCACGGGCTAGGGCAGAAAGGGGGGAGATGTGGATGAGGGGGTGAATGGCAGGATCAGCTTTAGAGTGGGTGAAGTGGATGAGTTCAGTTTTGTCAGCATTAATGTCTAGGCCAAGGAGGTGGAGCAGATTGACCACAGTGTTGAAGGCATTTGATAGGCGGGCAGTGTTAGTATCCAGGGACTCGGACATCACCAGGATGAGGGCATCATCTACATATACTTTAAGGTTGACATCTGGGAGGTCATTTAGATATGTGAGTATAGGGGACAAGTAGATGGTGGATAATATGGGGGATTGGGGGGAGCTTTGAGGGATACCAATGCCAGCAATGGAGAGGGGGTCACTGAGGAAACCATCAATGCAGATGCGGATGAGGTGGTTGGACAGAAATGACCTGGTCCATGCAATAACCAGCAGGGAGAAGCCGAGGAGTTCAAGTGTGTGGAGTAGGGGAGTGTGGTTGACATTGTCGAAATATCCCTTGAAATCAATAGCAAAGGTGAGGCAATGAGTCCATTGTGCCACAGCCTGGACATCATGGGTGAGGGACAGGCATGCATCAATGACTGAGGATTTGTCGTGGCCACCAAACTGGTTGGTAGGGACTAAGTTGTGGCAACTGACCTCATACATGATACGGGCTGCCATGAGTTTTTCAAGGAGCTTGCCAAGGCATTCCAGCAATGCGATGGGACGGTAGGAGCGGGGGTTGGACATGTCAGCCTTGTGTGGTTTGGGGACGATAGCAATGATGGCCATTTTGAAGGCTGTAGGGTGGACACCTTGTTGAATGCAGGCATTGAGGAAGTTGGTGAGCTCAACAGGTGAAACAGAGAAGGCCCATTTGATGATACGGTAGGTGGAGCTGGAGGCACCAGGAGCAGAGGTGTTCGAGGCAGATGAGAGAGTTTCTAGGATCTCAGATTGTGAGAAGGGGGTGAAGCCCAATGGAAGGAGGGGGGCAGGGTCAGATGTCAGGACTGGGTCTATCACGGGTGCAGTCCTGGGGAAAAAGGTGTCAGCAAAAGTGTGGCATTGTGAGGATGGGTCGATAGCTATGGTATCACTGTGACGAATTGGGGGGGTGCATTGGTGGTGTTTTCCTAAGGCCCACTGGCATAGGCTCCATACCTCTGTGTGGGAGGAACATTGGACAATGTCCATGGCCCAGTCATGCTTCGCTTTGCAGATGGTTGCATGGAGGTTGCCTCTGGCCACCTCACATTGTGGTCCGTGTGTGTGCATAAGGGCACACATGGCCTCATTGCAGGCCTCATTCCACCATTTGGATCAGGGGGGGGCCTTGCCAGTGTTTCCAGGCATGATATCTGAGGTGGCTAGGGATAGAGAGCTGAGTAGGGCAGTGGCACCCACTTCAACATCTTGGGGGGAATGGTATTCTGGGGGTAGGGGGTTAGCACAGATGGAGTGGGAAAAAGCCTCACACCACTCTTTCCGCAAGGACAGGTCAATCCGGAAGGGATGTGGGCAGTCATTGGGGCCCAGTGGGTGGGGGGCTGGGAGGTGGATGACCCAGTGGATGGGGTTGTGGTCTGAGGCAGCAACCGAGTCAGGGAGGACCTCCCAGTCATGGACTAAGTTGCATTCAGTGGCCACATAGTTGACCCACGTTAGATCGATGATGGAGTTGGACTGGTTGGTCTGGCCAATGCAGGTTGGTTTGTCCAGGCAGTTAACAAGGGCAAAAGTGTTAGCAGCTGCCCCATCAGCGAGGTCATTTACTCTAGGGGAGGGGTGGCAGGGGTGGCTGCCAGTAATTGCCCAGGATGGATGGTGGAGGTTGAGTCGCCGAGGATAAGGGTAGGGGTTGTGGCTGGGAGGTCAGAGTTGAGCAGTGTTTGGAGCGCCATCGAGTCCCTGCTGGTGCCAGCATTATAAACATTCACAGATATGAAGGAGAGGTCACCATAAGTGAAAGAGTTTGTGAGTATGTCTGGGGAGTTGAGAAGGTCCGGGCTGGGGAGGGCTGAGAGGCCAGGTGTGTTTCTATGGACAAAGGTGGCAACCCGGGGGGTCTGGTCAGGGGCGGTGAGGGGGAGGAAAGATTCCCATGCAGGGCATGAGACGGTGCCTTTGATGGTGGTCCCGGATGGGTCAGAGATAGAGCGACCTGTACCGATTTTGCCCCACCAGGGTTCT
The DNA here is from genome assembly GCA_015178975.1 of Hysterangium stoloniferum. NCBI lineage: Eukaryota > Fungi > Basidiomycota > Agaricomycetes > Hysterangiales > Hysterangiaceae > Hysterangium > Hysterangium stoloniferum. The sequence continues at coordinate 112,683 of WHVD01000120.1, forward strand.
TGTAGGAAGATAATGTCATAGTTGGAGAAGGTGTTGAGGATGAAGTGCATGCGGGTGTTGGAATGTGCTACATTGAGTTGGAGGCAGTGTAGCTGGAGGGGGGGCATTAGTCAAAGGTGATGTCAGTGTCGGAGGGGGGGACAGGTTGAGAACTGGGAGGAGGGGAGGCCTGGGACATGGAGGGGGGGGGACCACATATTTGCGGCACTCAGGGCGGTCAGGGGAGTCAGCTACGTGAGGGCCAGAGCAGTTGACACACCTGAAGTCATGGGGGCAGTCTTGGTCAACTGGGAGATTGGCTAACTTACATGCATTGCATTTAGCGCGGTGGACAGCTTCAGCCTGATGGTCCCCACAGAGGCAACACTTTGGGCGGGAGTTGCATTGCGCAGTGGAGTGGCCGAGGGACCAGCAGTTAGGGCATTGGCAAAGTTTTGGCTTGTCGACCCGGCACTTGATGGTGACAGGGGCACCAAACATGAAGAATTGGGTTTGGAAAGCTTCTTTGAGGAGGGAGCCATCAGGATCCTCAAATGCCATCGAGATGGAGGACTTGAGGCCAGAGATTGAGTCCAGGGGCTGTATCCAGGAAGAGGGTTGGGTGAGGGTGATTTTGGAGGCGAAGGGAAGGTCATTGAAGGAGTTGAGGAGGGAGGTGTTGGAGAGAACAGGGCCGCCTGGGAACTCTCAGGCAAGGACACCCACCAGGATGATCTTAGACCAGTGTGTATCACGTGAGATGGTAGGGTCAGTGCCAAGATCCAGGGCCTCTCCGATGGATGGGAGATGTGCCGAGATGAGGGCAGGGGAGGTGGGGGGGGAAGGTGATGATAAGGTTGCCAGCTGAGTTCCAGTGCGTGCTGATGGCCTGGAGGCCACAAGCTGTGGGGACAGCTTTGAACTTGGCATTTATCCTCCTGGTAATGATGAGGGGAGGGCGGCTGTCGGGAGAAGGCGGGTTGCCTTTGAAGCGGACCACGAAACGGATTGGGGAGGTAGGCTTGCGTGGGGGAGGTTTGGGGGTTTTTGGGGCCGTAGGGGCTGGGTTGGGTGGGCTGGAGGCGACTGCAGTGAAGGACGGGGGACTGCGGGAGGCCAGGGTGGTCGGGGGGAGTTTTTAGCTTGGCGGGGGTTGGTGCGGGTTGCAGACGCGATTTGGCATTCCAGACATGACATCTGGGCTGAGATGGATGTTTGTAGTTGCTGGAGGTAGTGGGCGACGTTGCCATCCAGAGCGGGCGGAGGAGAGGGGAGGGGCGGGGAAGGAGGGGCGGCCTGGGAAGGGTCAGAAGGCCAGGCGTGGGTATCCTTCGAGGCTCGGCCGAGGTGTGCGCGAATTTCGGAGCAAGCGTCGATGACAGAAGGATCATCCATGGCCACGCCGTGGGGGACAGGGCTCGAGATGATGTCAATGAGACTAAGGCAGAAGGAGGCCCACCCGGCAATCGGGTCATCAACAGCGGAGGGGTCAGAAAAGATGTGGGTTAGGTTCGTTACAGCGTCGACGGAGTAGGAAAGGAAGAGTGGGGGGTCGGAGGGGGTAGGTGGCTCAGCTACAGGGTACGTGGAGCTCGGCGTGGGCAAAGGGGGATCCTCGTCCATACCATGGCCAGGGCCAGGGTCGTGAGCAAGTTTTGCCTTTTTCAGGGTATTCGGGGTATACTCGGGGGAGCGGGGACGACGGCTTGTGGGCAGAGCAGGCGTAGATGGTGGTGGCACGAAGTGACCATCCATGTCACGTGAGGACCTCAATGTCATTATAAACTATTTCAAATTCTGGATGATGTCGTAAGTTTTACCGTTGCTGTTTTTGGTGAATGGCCAACATGAGAAATATGCAGATACGGTCGCAACCATGGACACATTGAATTGATTTACCCGCAAATATCGATTTTCTCCTCCTGTTTCACGCAGGATCCTTGGATCCGCAGCATTTATGGAACTCTATTGGATATAGCGCTTGACATTTTACAGACCAAGATCGATTCGTTTGCGTGTGCTGACTCTTCTCGCTACATCGCTTATACACGCATTATAAATGAACTCGATGGATTATTTAAGGATGGCACATTGCTGGAAGAAAACATTGATCGAAGTCATATCATTGTTTCCATCGGGATTAAAATGCTGCAGTGAGTACAGTTACATCGTCGCAGACCTGTCGTCTCAAAATCATTCGGCTGTCAGAATACTAATTCAGCGCCCGAAATCAGACACTTCAGTGTTGGATGGCGCCTCGATCCTAATAAGTGGCTCTATACGACTAACATATTTACTCATTGCCTGAATGTCGTTTGACCTATTTAAGATTCTTCGAAGAGTAACGCCGCAAAGTATGATATGCGAAGGATGCTTTTATCAGTCCTTAAAGTGCTCAAACGATGATTTAATATTGCTACCCCCATGACTGGGAACTTTGCCTTCTTACACCTGTTCTTTGACAGCAAGCACTCTTAGATAATCGAGCGTTCCGTTGGGGAATGAACTTTTCAAATTCATAAAGATTATATACCGATCTATCATTAAAGGGTAAATACATACTCATCTGGTCTGCATAGAGAACCGTGCTAGAATGCGGAGAAAGCGGGTAGAAGCGTCGGATAAATCCAAATATCCTGATCAGGCATGTCCGCTAGGTCTCCGGTTACCCGATTCCGGCTGCTCAAGTCCTGAGCTGGCGTCCAGTCGACTTGTGGATCCTGATGTACCCAGGTGTCAGGCTTACGGCGCTCTGCTCATAATCCCGCACAAACTGATCACTGATCCAGATGCTGGCAGCCTCCAGTTCCCTGCCAATAGGGGCCAGCGCTCCATAGGATCTGGGTTTTGGTTGACGAGTTGAATTCATGCTATTGAAACTGACTAGCATTTCTTCTTTATTTCTGTAGTTGGGCAAGTCTTATCGCGCGTCGCCTTCAATAGGGTATATTAACGAGCTGAGGCTAGGCCCAAAGCCTAAGCCTCCCTGCCACACACTGCACCATTACGGACGAACAAGACAATATTGTCCCGTCACTGTCACAGCACCTGCTCATAGTTGGCAACGAACCAAGAGCTTTTGATTTTAGCAGCGTGTCTCGTCGAAACCGGCGTAAAGTCCAGAGAAGGAGATAAGAAAGAAATTGAACAGATGCAACAAGACAAGAGGGTACAGGCATACCATTTCCTTTTAATATCTAGAGAAAGCGCCACCATTGCCGCAGCCGACCATGGATGTCGACGACCGGAAGCTCTCTCGCTCGTCACTTCAATATGTCCAAGAGCGCCGACCCAGTCATACTGAAAAACTCATGAGATACGTTGGCTTTCCTAATCTTCCTACAATGTCCACAGGAACAGCGTCAGGAAAGGTTTCCACCTCACTCCCATGGCGGCAGACATCCGCGAAAAGGCCAGAGAAGGAGAAAAAGGAAGCAGAAAGGTACCAGGATCACTGTTGCCGCAACTGCCAATGAATATTCACACCCAGAAGCTCTCTCACTCGCCACTTCCACTCAACGGGATCATAAGCCTCTGAAACAGATCTTGCACCCTGTCTTCAAACGCCAAAGCAATCAGTCCCATCGATATTCGAGACGTTGTTCACGCCGCCACTGTTGAAGTATAATAATCTTGCATTTGTCTTGTTAATAAAACTTGTACTTCAATATGTAAATACTGTACATTTGCTTACTAATACTAACGCTTTTTGTTCGCGTCCACGACGTACTGACGCATACCTGCGCTTTAATTCTAACAGCCACCACGTACGCGGCTACACCCGATCCAGCCTGCTGCAATGCCCCTCGACGTACAAGCTCGATCCGTTCCCTCCCAAGCAACACTGGGTCAGCGATTGCTTGAGGAGATTCGTGGAAGTAGACATCGTCGCGTACTTTGAAGGGACAGGTTTGGGTTTGGCGAGATTGGGAGAGTGGGAGAGTAGGAAGACGTCATCCGTGATGGAGCCTATCAATAACGCGACGAGCGTGAGAAGAGAGAGGACAAGTGTACTATCATTCTTTGATTGTCTCCCAAAATAGCTGTTGGGTCTTCATGTATGATATTGAGTTCTTCTAAGAAGTGTCTTGTCACATGGCTTCGCAGGCGGGTTCTGAAAGTGCCAAGGTAGTCTGTTTTCTGGATGACCAAGATACAGGTCCTGGTCCAAGAAATATTGTCCTCAGGATCCCCTGTAAAATCCCCATTTGAATATCTCTGTAAGTATCAATTTCCTCCTCCTAAGCGTGATTCTTGCTCTCTAGTCGTAAACAGATATTCATTTGGCGAGATTGGAATGGGCAAGAGGAGGACTAGATGAACACTGAGATAGTTTACTGGCCGGATGAGCAATATCAGAACACGATATGACAGCTGCGAACATGGGACTTCCAATAAGCTCTTGACAGTGCAGTTTGATTGTTTCTTCTTTTTCCTCACTGGTTTCTGGCCGTGCGATGGAACTAAATCCGATTCCAAATGGGATAGGAGATCACGTTGGTTTAGAATACTTCATTTCCTTCCCACAACTACCACTGTTTAAGCGATGGATGTACGTTTGATTATGCACGATGCAGCACCTCAGTGATGTATCAAGTGCTTACACAGCGAGTCTTCGGCTAGGAAACTCCGAAGACACAATACTAACAGAACAGACACAGCTGAACGATAATGAATCGGTCAACATATCGGGAAAGTTGATAAAACAACGCACCCCGTTCTCAAAGATACAAGCCAGAACCAACTGATTAACACCCCTAGGCCATGAACCAGAGAAATCGATGAAAAGAAAGAAGTAGAAATATCCAAAGAAAGAAGGAGAAGGAGAACTAGAAAAGAAAAGGAATGAGTATGTCTAGCCTCTGCCACTACTCGTCCGCCGCTGCCCCTACTTTTTGTCTGCCGCTGCCCCTCTTGCCCCTGCTTTCGCTTCTGCCCCTGCTTAACCCACTTACCTCTCTGTCCGCCATCAGTTACATTGTGGTGGAGGCGCACCTGGAGGCAATGGTTCCATCCGAGCAGCTAGAGGTCCACCAAGTGTCTTTGCCAAACGTTGTGGTGGGTAGTTGAACATGCGGGACTGGCTTTCCACCCTATTCCCACCCCAGGTCAGGTGCAAGTGCTGTCGCACTGAGGTATCCGTCACTTGCCTAGATGATAACATGTGAGTATAATTGCCAAAATTAATGAAACGAAATTGTACTTGTCTAACCATGTTGGGGGTTCTCCTCTATTATTAAAAGCCTTGTCTTGTCTCGCCTTTCTCTTTCCCTAGTAATGGTGTTGAGGTGTTCAGGACTTATGTTCGAAATTCTTTGTCCTTCTAAGAAGTCAATGTTAGTTGGTGTAAGAAATGTAGCCAACGGGACTCACCTGCAACCCGAAGATGTTCTCACCCTGGAGGACAGACTGTTTGAGACATGCGAACCATCACCATGTCCTTTATACCGGCGCTGGTTCTTGGGGTTGTGCATTGATGCCGACGACCCGTCGGATTCGGCTTCATCCCGGTAAGGACATCTGGGATGGCTATCGGTCGGAGACCTTGTGCTTCGTGGTACTTTAGGGGCTGGTGCTAGGGTGGTCTTCAGTTTGAGACCCACGCAAGTTCGAGAGAAGGTGACTAAGAAAGAGATGCAACAGATGCAACAAGACAAGAGGGTACGTGCATGCCATTTACTTTGAATATTTAGAGGAAGCATCACAGTTGCCGCAGCTGTCCATGGATCTCGACAACCCGAAGCTCTTTCGCTCGTCACTTCCACTGACGGGGATCATAAGCCTCGTCAACAGGATCCTACACCCTGTCCTCAAACGCCAAAGCAATCAGTCCCAGCGAGATTCGAGGCGTTGTTGAGGCCCGACCAAGTACGCCGTTACCACCGATGCAGTCCGTTGTAATGCCTCGACGTAGAAGTTAGCTCGCAAGCAAAACCGGGTCAGTGATTTATCGACGAGGTTCGTGGAAATAGACATCGTCGCGGACTTTGAGGGGACAGGTTTGGGTCGTTGTACAAGATGGAGCCTATCTACAATGCGACGAGCGTGATAAGAGAGGTGGCATTGAATGTGGATGGAAAGGAAATGAAATAAAAGTGGAAGAGGCCGAGCTTGATTTGGGAGCTCCTAAGTTGTTGCGTCAGGTCGATTGGGTTGGCTAATGCTTCACTTCTTCCCCTCATTTTATTTACCGGACCATGAAAGACGGCACAACTGATAAAATTGGACCGAGCTAGAATAGAAGAGGGGCAGCGGATGCCCAAGACTCAGCCGCTGCCCAGCGGGGCTGTAGGGAATCGACTAAGGTTGCACTTCATACCATCGGATACATATATACGCGTGCGGGTGAAAAATGCGCTCGTACGATGAAAGAGAAAATATAAGCGGGTGGTCTAGTCCGATATACGATCTGGCAGTGTTCCCGCCTTTTGGGGTATGAGCATTGCCGGTTTTTGTCACAACAACATTGTTCCTGTCGTCTGAATTATTAATGGACAAAACTAAGAGTATTTATCTTTATTGTTTTAGATGTAATGAAACCATATCGGTCCATACCCTACACAACCTCTATTTGGCCAAAGACACAAAAAGACCAGACGATTGAGAAACGAAGCATCAATTTCTAGCCTTCCTCTTGGGCACGAAGTCAGGGCTCAGGGTGGTTTCTAAGTTCATTTGCCAAACTGCTGCCTTTGCGAACCAGCCTAACAGACCTCAGAACACCATTTCGACCCAACCTGGCACGCCTGAAACCACACAGACTCACGACCCACCCTAGAGGCCCCCTACCTTGCCACGGACCTCCCGCTTGACCTACGCCTCCTATCTCCTGGACACAGAAAAGTCTCCTTCTAGCTATTTGTATTTCCTTTGTGTACTTATATCCCCTTCGCATGCCTGTATTATCCTCTTGTGTCTCTTTCTTTGTGCCTACAACCCCCACTTCCCACCTCACACCGAAAACCCAGACTGCTTCCCTCCCACCAAAATCACTCATACCCATGTAGCTCACTCGGCACTTCATAATTCAGTAACATAGTTTAGTGGGGACACCATGCCCCTGGCCACAGTTAGTCCTTGTTACTTGAAGCGGGATACAAATATATCAAAAAAAAAAAAAAATTAGGTCACGTGTGATCGGTATCGCCTGTTTTAAGCGTTGGAAGGATGCTTCTTAATGGCGCTGAATCTGACATGGGTGCCCTTGGGACCCATGATAGGGAAGTCGCTAATGCTAAGTGTCGGTCATGGGAGGCCGTGGGCTGTGGTACGTGACTCGTGTCTAGTATTTGAGCCGATTTTCGGACGTCATGGTGATCAAATTATTTATTTCCCCCTGCTTTTTGAATTGTGGTTTTAATGTGGAGACATTGACTCTATTTTTAGCTTGGCTTCTTTCTCCACAACCAGTGATCACATGGGTCACAATCACACGAGGCTTGGAGCACCCATCAAATGGTGGAGGATCGCCAGGAGGGCTGAAACAGCCAAAATACATGGCTCAAGTATGATGACGAGAAACATGCATTGGTGTTTATTTCTGGGAGGCCAAGTAACTTTGTTGACTACCTAACTTCCTTCATTCTTGACTGGCATAGTCGTAGGGTCTATGGCATCGGTAGTGCATTGACCTGGTATAGATTAAATCTGTGACACGACATCAGGTGGGGCTAAATATTGGCGGATGTTGCATGCGATCAAATAGCATGGTGGGGGGCGATCCCGGCGGAAGCCCTTCGCTATATTAACTGATACATTAAAAGATTATATTCCTAGTCAAACATGCGCTCGATTATTATTGGGTAGCTTCAACCCATCCGCGGATTTGTTGGGTATACGCGCTTTGTATATTAATTGGGTGGATTATTCATCACAAGGTGGTGAAAGACACAGCCTTGGGAGCTTTTACCAGCGTGATCCATGGGGACGAGTAATCCATGTGAGCTATAAAACTTAATTTATCATGCCTAGTATGATCTGAGCAGAGCGTGGTTCATTTTCCAGCAGCCTAACAGGGAACATGACTCGCAGTTCCACCTAGTCTCCTGATCATATGCATTCCTACCCACTAAGAGCCGTCATTTGGGCATACACGGTGCATGTTTTCGGTTCCCAGAAGAGCTGATAGGACGGAGGGCAATGGCCCAGGTCCATTAGGCCGCCGCAAAGTTACAGTGGTAAGTACAGCGGGAATTGGAAATGGTGGATAACGGGTTATTTTTTCGTTCTTCTACAGACTTTTCGTATTTTTTTTTTTGCATTCATCTTGACCTCAACTCTAAACAAGAGACTGTTCATGCGCTCTTTGATTGTCCTATTAAGGAAACGAAGCAAAGGGACGCATTAATGAACCCAATGAAAGCCCACAATGAAAGAAAACCCATTGATCCATTCTTCGCACCTGCTTCCAGGCAATTTCAACCTCTTTCACATAGAATTCATCTTCTTGACAGCTATCGCACCACTATTTTTTATGGTACCAGACGCACTGCGTCCCTGCCTTTTATGCCCAGTCGAAACCAGCTCATGTGGGTCTTAGCCGACAAGGTACAAATACTGTGTGTGATGGAGGATAACCGAAAACTTTAAAAGTTGTTTATCCACTAAAGTATATATATTTATATTGTTTGTTGTAAAATTAATATTTAATCAAATTCAGCCTATCAGATAATATTCTGGAGAATAAGGAAATATTAATATCTATCTTGTATCTGACAAAAGTTAGTCAAACAAACATATATAGATTATCCTTTTGGGGATAAATTCCACAACATGGATTGGTTGGCCAGATAGTTCTGGTTAACTTTCTAAACCAAATAAATTTAAATTATATGAACTACATTTGAAAGTTTGTATAATATACAAGAGAATGCATCTCATCCCAAGGATTAAGTCATAACCCAAATAATTTTGGTTAACTATAATGTTTGTGGACATTTTAAAAGTCATGGAGATACTAGAGAATGTATTTTATCCCAAAGATTAGGTAACAACCCAGATAATCTTGTATAACCATGACATTTGTGCATATTTTAAGGGAATGTACAAGTCTTAAAGATGAAATTTTGGGTTAATGAAATATAAATTTCTAAAACATGTAGTCATAGCCAGGAGAAATAGTCTCACTTAAAAATATGAGGAGTTTTTCATAAAATTTCGTGTATTCAATGAATTGTGACTGTCCTCCGATGGGGCAAACAATGTTGTTGTGACAAAAACCTGTAATGCTCACACCCCAAATGCGGGAACACCCAGATCGTATATCAGGCTAGACTATCCGCTTATATTTTTCCTTTCATCATCCAAGCGCGTTTTTCACCCACACGCATATATATGTATGCGATGCTATGGAGTGCAACCTCAGTCATTTCCCTACAGCCCACTACGCAGCGACTGAGTCTTGGGAATCCGCTGCCTCTGTTCTATTCTAGCTCAGTCCAATTTTGTCAGTTGTGCTGTCTTTCATTGTCCTGTAAATAAAACGAGGAGGAGAAGTGAAGCATTAGGCAACCCAATCAAAGCCAAACCATGAAGACAAAACATCCATCGACCTGATGCACCAACTTGGGACCTCCCAAATCAAGCTAGGCCTCCTTCCACTTGGGACTGATTGCTTTGGCGTTTGAGGACAGGGTGCAGGATCCTGTTGACGAGGCTTATGATCCCCTTCAGTGGACGTGACGAGCGAGAGAGCTTCTGATTGTTGACATCCATGGACAGTTGCGGTAACTGTGATGCTTTGTAAGGCTGTCGGTATCAGCCTCACTCAGTCAACACGGACAGGACTAAGTTTTCGTTATTTTTACATAACAGTAGGATACAAGGTGAATGTGAGGTTCCCGAGGGAAGAGTGGGGAAAGGATTAATGGTCAAGGAGAAGATTTTCTATCACTATAGGATATGGGGTTATTTATATAGAGTCAAGGTGAATGGGGTGGAAGAACAAGGAACCGCATGATCAGGCACAGGGGTGCTACTTAACAATAAAGTGGCGGATCAATGAGTGGCTGATGGGAGAGGTTGGTGATGATGACTGCATGATAAGGCACAAGGGTGCTACCAAGTGGTGGAACAATGAGTGGTTGATGGGAGAGGTTGGTGATGACGTATGTGGGAAGGTGGCCAGGCTTACATGCTTCCTCTAAATATTCAAAGTAAATGGCATGCCCGTCACCTCTTGTCTTGTTGCATCTGTTTCATCTCTTTCTTAGTCTCCTTCTCTAGACCTTGCGTCGGTTTCGACAAGACACAGTGGGCAAATGAAAGAGCTTCTGGGACATTGTCAACTATGAGCAGGGGCTGTAACTGTGACGGGACTGTTGGGAATTTTGTTGTTCGGCCGTCATAGTGCAGTGTTTGGCAAGGCTTAGACTTTGGGCATGGCCACAAACTCATCAACATACCTTATTGAAGGTGACGTGCAAGAAGACTTACCCATGCTGTGTGACCCTGGTGGCAGGCTGTCTGACCCTTGCTGCGGAATTCTATGCAAAGCCGTCAGCCTGATGCCTGGATGCCTCAGACACGATCAGTCAACTGGCTCAGGACTTAGGCAGCGGGCATCGGGAAAGCTGGCCCCTATTGAGGCCGACACGGCTGATAATGATATCCATATCTTCTGATACTTTTCCAAACTGTGCCTCCAATTTCTCCCCATACTAGCACGGCTCCCCCATGCAAACATTATGGGTATGGATTTACCCTCAAGTGAGAAGAGCTGTATAATCCTTTATTAATTTGAAGAGTTTATTCCCCAACAGAATGGTCGATTGTTGAAGGGTACTTAGAGGTATCCGCCAAGGTGTAATAGGCATGTCAAGGTGACAGCATAGCAGTCACCAGGAAGTTGCGTGGAACCATTGTAGGTGGTGAAGCCTCGATAAAGACGATGAGATCGATTACATGCGCCATCACTACTATGACTCTGCCGATATTTGCTTCTTCGCTAGTGCCAAGGCCATATATAAAGGTGGTATATGTATTTATGAGAAGCCATTTCCCCCGATATCAGATTTTACGCGGGTAAGACGGCCTTCTTCAACATGATTTGAGCATTCAATGGATCGCGTTTACCAGAAGCTAACATTCCTCAAGAGATCCACCCCCTCTTTAACAATTATGCTCAATTTCCCACTGTTAGCTGTGTTTTAAGCAGTCTATTCCTTGTCTTTTCCCCCTCGCCTGTGACTGTGAGCCTTACAACCCTCCTTTGGTGCTCCTCCACATGTCATGTGTTTAAGAAGCACTTCCCAACCAAAATGGATATCTTGGTGCCATACAGTAGCTTTGTCCCGTTCCGCTCCATTGCCAGACCACAAACGTGACCGGGGCCAACTTCAACGTCTGTTGGATTACAAATGACAGGTGTGCACCACCCATTCATGGCTTCTCTCTCAATGTCAGACATTCCTTGCCCAATTCCTGATGAATCCAGCAAGCCTTGTGGCGGCTCCAGGCAAGTTGCAAAACCACAGCACTCAATGAAAAATCAGTCCAACACATTGCAGTCAATTCTTGAAACAAAAGCTTACAATCCCAGTTGCTGAACCCATGAATCAAATCCGTCCTTGGTGATCGATACATGCTCGTAACCTGGTCTGTGGAAACAGAGGCCGTGACCCTCTCTATTACATGCCCATCGTCTCTGAAGTATATTCTGACAATGACTTTCAAAGGCCTGCGATCCGTTGAGATTGGAGGGCAGCAGGCGAGATCGCTGGGGGTAGCACTTCGACCTGGTCGGGGTGACTCAGTACTACCTCATGGTCGGACATGGGGAGCGTGAGGTATAGACAAGAGGCGTGTCACGAGAATGGAAAGAAAACCATCGATAAGGTTCATCAGGCTCTTTCTATGTTTGTGAGACACCGCTTTGAATGTTGTTCGAATTGCCCATTAACACTGGTCTACTAAGTCACTGGAAGCCTCCAAAGATGACCTTTAAACACTGAGTGCCATAAATATTATCTGATAGCATTATGACTGTAAATATGGCAAAGAATATATTAGTTATCATAAATAAACTGAAAAAGAGAAAAGCTGTGACATATGTACAAAACTGGCTTGGTCAATTTATCTGAAGATTTTTGTGCATATTGACAAAGGACTTTGTACTTCGTTTTCAGGCAAACATCAGTGAGAGAACCTTTTCTTTCTATCCTTCTGCCAACGTATCGACTGGTGCAGCTGAGTTGGGCTCCACCATCCTCGGCTTTCACTCTTCATTCTTTTGATTAAAAAAGAAAGAGATTGGGCTACACTTCCATTAAGAGTGGAAAAGGAGGAGTAAACACGTTTATGATGAAGCCAGATGAAAAAAGTAATTCCACCAGCTTCTCTTTCCTGCCAATGTGCATTTGCCTGGCAGCTCATCGTGTGTTGTTTATAAAATTTGACCTTGTCAGAACTTGTTCACCCATTTAATTTGCATGGACACCATGATCTGAGCGACTTAAATGATGTCATGTTTTCCCTGTTCTTCCATATTCATCACTATCCTTATTTTCCATATTTCCACACCCCACACATATTTTCACTACCTATATCTCTCACATTATCACTATTCCTATCCCCTATGACAATCGGCCCACATATGGGCAGAAGGAAATTTGAAGAATACTGTCATAATCCGAACACGTTCAATTGAGTTCCTTGACATAACAACATATAGAGTTTTTCAACATTTATTTCCAATTCCTCGTACAGCATCGCGTGCAAATTGTGGGGACTTGAATGCATACCTACCTCTCCTTGCAGCAAATGCTGAACCTTCTGAGAATGTGGAGCTACCCTCTTTTCTTATTTCAATTTGTCCCAATTCATTTATGATTTCCTCGATTGTGTCCAATTCATAGTCAATCGTAATGTCAAACTCCTCCAGCAGCACACTCATAAACAGGCTGAGATAGTCCATGTCTTCTATAACATGATTCACTTCTAATAGTTTCAATCTGATTGAATACATTTGGACTTTCTATTCAATAATACCTGTTTAGTCATAGTGCATTCAAACAAGTGCTGACAATAACATTGTTCGACCATTGGTTAAATGCATTCTGTACATTGTTTTTTAGTTGTCCCATGTGTCCCTTGGATCGTCATTCACCATATTTACTACCCTTGGTTCATCTTCAATGTGCAACATAATTCAGCTATAGTGTAAGACTAGTATCTGCTGCAGGTGCAGACAGACACTAGAATGAGTGATGAGGAATAAACCACTATTGTATTAAAATCCACATGTACATAATATATACCAGTGGAGAACAATGGGATGTGAGCAACAATGGGATGTGGACTACAATGGGATGTGGACTACAATGGGATGTGGACTACAATGGGATGTGGACAACAATAGAACTAATTATTACCAAATCACAGTGTAGGGAGTCTCACTCCCTTACACCTCCCGGGGACTTGAATGTTGACCATCCCTGGTCAACCTACTCATTAGAATTTGAAGGGGAGTAAGGTGAAGCATGGTGTAATGTTGCATGTGTACAGAAGTGAAGGGTGGCGGCAGTGATTAATGAATGGCAGGCCCAACGAGTTGTGTCGAGGGGTCGACAGCGGTAAGTTGCTGCATTGCGGACAGATGTGATGAATGCATTGCAGTGTTGCAGACAGACACAATGACACACTGAGGCGCCAAAGTGGAGAGCCAGATGTTGTCACGCTGAGGATGTTGAGTGACGCGGCAGCACTCAAACAATGGAATAGACGCGATGAGTATGCTGAGGGATGGACGGACGCAATCACGACCAGTAGCCGAGGTGGACAGATACGAACAGAGGCGATCACGCGTCAAAGTGGACAGACACGATGCTGAAAGGGATGTCCGAAGGGTGGCAAAAGGCGGGACGCAGTGCATCTGGTACCGTAGAAAATAGTGATGCGATAGCTGTCAAGAAGATGAATTCTATGTGAAAGACGTTGAAATTGCCTGGAAGCAGGTGCGACGAATCGATCGATGGGATTTCCTTCATTGTGGGCTTTCATTGGGTTCATTAATGCGTCCCTTTGCTTCGTTTCCTTAATAGGACCATCAAAGAGCGCATGAACAGTCTCTTGTTTAGAGTTGAGGTCGAGATAAACGCAAAAAAAAAGACAATACGAAAAGCCTGTACAACAACGTAAAAATAACCCGTTATCCACCATTTCCAATTCCCGCCGTACTTACCACTGTAACTTTGCGGCGGCCTAATGGACCTGTGCCATTGCCCTCCGTCCTATCAGCTCTTCTGGGAACCGAAAACATGCACCGTGTATGCCCAAATGACGGCTCTTAGTGGGTAGGAACGCGTATGATCAGGAGACTAGGTGGAACTGCGAGTCATGTTCCCTGTTAGGCTGCTGGAAAATGAACCACGCTCTGCTCAGATCATACTAGGCATGATAAATTAAGTTTTATAGCTCACATGGATTACTCGTCCCCATGGATCACGCTGGTAAAAGCTCCCAAGGCTGTGTCTTTCACCACCTTGTGATGAATAATCCACCCAATTAATATACAAAGCGCGTATACCCAACAAATCCGCGGATGGGTGGAAGCTACCCAATAATAATCGAGCGCATGTTTGACTAGGAATATAATCTTTTAATGTATCAGTTAATATAGCGAAGGGCTTCAGCCGGGATCGCCCCCCACCATGCTATTTGATCGCATGCAACGTCCGCCAATATTTAGCCCCACCTGATGTCGTGTCACAGGTTTAATGTATACCAAGTCAATGCACTACCGATGCCATAGACCCTACGACCACGCCAGTCAAGAAGGAAGGAAGGTAGGTAGTCAACGAATTTACTCGGCCTCCCAGATATAAACACCAATACATGTTTCTCGTCATTATACCTGAGCCATGTATTTCGGTTGTTTCAGCCCTCCTGGAGATCCTCCACCATTTGATGGGTGCTCCAAGCCTCGTGTGATTGTGACCAGTGTGACCACTCGTTGTGGAAAAAGAAGCCAACCTAAAAGTAGAGACGATGTTTCCATATTAAAACCACAATTAAAAAAGCAGGGGTAAATACAGAATTTGATTCCCAAGACGTCCGAAAATCGGCTCAAATACTAGACACGAGTCACGTACCACAGCCCACGGCCTCCCATGACCGACACTGAGGATTAGCGACTTGCCTATCGTGGGTCCCCAGGGCATCCATGTCAGATTAAGTCCCATTAAGAAGCATCCTTCCAACGCTTAAAACAGGCGATCCCGATGATTCGTTTCTCAACCGTCTGGTCTTTCTGTGTCTTTGGCCAAATAGAGGTTGTGTAGGGTATCGGCCGATATAGTTTCATTACATCTAAAACAATGAAGATAAATACTATTATTTTTTTCCATAAATAATTCAGAATTATCATCATTCCGCTGATGTCAAAATGAAAAAAGAATTTGCCAATTTGTCCTTTGACCATGCTCAGTGGGCTGATGCCTGGCTTAACCCATGTACACCCAACCTATCATGTCAGAAGGTGATTCACTGAATGACACATACAAGTACTTCATTACAAGCTTATTGAGCCAGTGTAGTTTTCGCATTGACATTAAGCCAACCCATACTATTTTTTAATACAAAGGAAATAGAATTTTATAGCTTGATATATCTTAACAAACGCGTGCGGCTGTGCGGGACACGTGACAATCAGTATGCATCGCCTGAATAATTCCAAATTCGGCTGCATGGCTCCTAATGCAATCAATGATATTTTTGGTGCTATAATATCATAACCTCGTTCCTTACCACTCCAGATTTATTCTGAACTACCACTGAATCTAAGCACTTGAATAAAATCATCACTTTAAGACAGCCTTGCGACAGTGTTGATGAGCAAGCCATTCGGAAACAGACCCAGCTGCATCGCGCACTTCCCACATGCGCTGCATGTACACATCAAGGAGATTATCTGTCGTGAGCTCAAGCAACGGTGAGGGTTATGTGCAGCGACGAATAGCTATATACTTGACAATGAGTTTCTAGACATGCTGTGGTGATCGGCGGTGCGTGTATTGCCTTGATACACATCGCTCTGGTATTCACGCTGCTCGGCGCGATCGTTTATTTGGCACACTCTCGTCTTCAAAAACGCACATCAAGGACGCCGACGCGGCTGATCAGGCACTGGCTGTGGATGACGGGAACGTCAAGTGCGCCGACGCGGCTGATCACGCACCCGCTGCTGATCACGGTAACCTCAAGGGCGCCGAGGCGGCCACGCACCCGCTGTGGATGACGGGAACATCGGGGGCATCGACGTCGCTGATCATCCACCCACTGTGGATGGTGGTCACGTCGTGGGCACCGACGCGGCTGATCACGCACCCGCTGTGGATGACGGTAACATCAAGGGCACTAATGCGGCTGATCGCCCACCCGTTGTGGATGACGGTAGCCTTGGGGGCACCGACACAGATCCCGACTCTACCCCACGTATCTCGTGGGAAGACAAGGGAAAGGGAGTCGACCTTAGAGAGTATGGCCCCCTCATGCTGGGTGGATCGCTATTGACGGATCATTCGACCAGCGCATTGTGCAAGGTTTTTCCAAAATCATTTAATTAATGTCATCAGATAGTTACTGGACTTAATTTGAGCAGGACCCAACAATGAGACGTTCCATCCCCACATCAGTCCCAAAACAAATACCACCATCCACCCCAAGTCACAAACTGTTAGTGATGATGGATCTGACTATACAGTACCGGGTTCGTGTCGGTTATTTTTATTTTTCATCATCTATTACTCAACCATCCTACTATTTACAGAATTTTCCTTCATGGACGACGACGATGAAGTCACTGATCAGAAAGTGTTGGCCGGTACGAGCACACAGACAGACCTGTCTCCAGCATTTGGTTCGTACACTTCATGCCTTTGCGCGGATCTATAAAAACTAATAAAAATCAGCGATACTTGCAGATATTCATGTGACACCGTTCCTCCCGGTTGTCCCATTCGTTCACCATATTGTGTCTTGCCAACTCAACCCCCGACACGCTAGCGCTACCACCACCGCAATGGACAGTGAATGGATCAATAATAATGGCTCCGGAAAAGGTAGTGACTCCTTTATCCTAATGTGGTATTGGGGGAATTAATATTTTGTGCAAATATAGAAGTCTATGCAGAGACGTCGTATAGGGGCACCTGGGGGGGTTCATCATCTAGTACTCAGTACGTTACACCACTTGTTCTCTCATACATCCTTGCCCTCACACGACGGTACTGGGCACGGTGCGCTTGCCGGACGAGCTTATGAGCAGTCCGGATCCTGTGCCGAGGCCAAAGTCTTCACCTCCTGACTTCCCTGAATTCAAATATCAAGAAATACCTCGTTAATTGTGACTTATTTTAATACCACAAGAAACACAAAACTGACGACCGCGGATGCAGCCCCTAAAGTAACACCAAGCACAAGGTCTCCAACCGATGGCCATCCCAGACGTCCTTACCGGGACGAAGCCGAATCCGACGGGTCGTCCGCATCAATGCCCAACCCTAAGAACCAGCACCAGTACGAAGGACATGGTGATGGCTTGCATGTCTCAAAAAGTCCGTCCTCCGGGACGGGAACGTCTTCAGGTTGCAGGTGAGTCCCGTCGGCGATATTTCTTACACCAACTAACATTGACTTCTTAGAAGGACAAAGAAGCGAAGATCGGCAGAGTCTTAGTAGTGCTGGCGCATGTAATCGATCTCATGGTGTTTATTGAGGATTCGCCAGCTAAAATGGTTTCCCGCAACTTCTTGGTGACTGCTATGCTGTCGCCTCGATATTCCTATCAACCTTGGCGGATACCTCTAAGCACCCTTAGACAATCGACCATTCCTTTGGGGAATGAACTCTTCAAATTCAGAAAGGATTATAAGGTTCTATCACTTGAGGGTAAATCCATACTCATAATGTTTGCATGGGGAGACGTGTTAGTATGGGGAGAAATTGGAGGCACGGTTTGGTAAAAGTATCGGAAGAAAACGAATATCATTATCAGCCGTGTCGGCCTGAATAGGTGCCAGCTTTCCTGATCCCCACTGCCTAAGTCCTGAACCAGTCGACTGATCGTGTCTGAGACATCCAGGCATCAGGCTGACGGCTTTGCATAGAATTCCACAGCAAGGGTCATACAGCCTGCCACCAGGGTCACGCGGCATGGGTAAGTCTTCTTGCGTGTCACCTTCGATAAGGTATGTTGACGAGTTCGAGGCCATGCCCAAACTCTAAGCCTTGCCAGACACTGCACTATGACGGCCGAACAAGAAAATTCCCAACAGTCCCGTCACAGTTACAGCCCCTGCTCATAGTTGACAAAGTCCCAGAAGCTCTTTCGTTTGCCCACTTGTCTTGTTGAAACCAACGCAAGGTCTAGAGAAGGAGACTAAGAAAGAGATGCAACAGATGCAACAAGACAAGAGGGTACGGGCATGCCATTTACTTTGAATATTTAGAGGAAGCATCACAGCTGCCGCAACTGTCCATGGTTGTCGACAACCAGAAGCTCTCTCGTTCGTCACTTCCACTGAAGGGGATCATAAGCCTCGTCAACAGGATCCTGCACCCTGTCCTCAAACGCCAAAGCAATCAGTCCCAGCGAGATTTGAAGCGTTGTTGACGACTCACCAAGTACGCCGTTACCACCGATGCAGTCTGTTGTAATGCCTCGACGTACAAGTTCGAAAGCAACACCGGGTCAGTGATTTCTCGACGATGTTCGTGGAAATAGACATCGTCGCGGACTTTGAAGGGACAGGTTTGGGTTTGGGTTTGGGGAGGTTGGGAGGTTGGGAGAGTAGGAGGACGTTGTCCAAGATGGAGCCTATCTACAATGCGAGGAGCGTGAGAACAGAGTGGGAATTGAATGTGGATGGAAAGGAAATGAAATAAAAGTGGAAGAGGCCGAGCTTGATTTGGGAGCTCCCAAGTTGTTGCGTCAGGTCGATGGATGCTGCATGGTTTGGCTTTGATTGGGTTGGCTAATGCTTCACTTCTTCTCCCCGTTTTATTTACCGGACCATGAAAGATGGCACAACTGACAAAATTGGACTGAGCTAGAATAGAAGAGGGGAAGCGGATGCCCAAGACTCAGCCGCTGTCCAGCGGGGCTGTAGGGAAACGACTAAGGTTGCATTTCATACCATCGCATACATATATACACGTGCGGGTGAAAAATGCGCTCGTACGATGAAAGGGAAAATATAAGTGGGTTGTCTAGTCCGATATACGATCTGGCAGTGTTCCCGCCTTTTGGGGTATGAGCATTGCCAGTTTTTGTCACAACAACATTGTTCCTGTCGTCTCAAAATTATTCGGTTAACAGAATACTAGTTCAGACCCCAAAATCAGCCCATTTATTGTTTTATGGCCCCTCCAGGGTAATACGGGGGTTATCGTCGTTAATTTCACAATCTCCAGAACCTGAAATTGCGTGCACGGTAGTGCGATCGAATAGCCCAATCCCTGCTCTCCACGACTTCCTGGACTTTGCTGCGATGCATGGAGAGGAGAGTTGGACGACGACCTTGGGTATTTTGATGCAGGACGTACATTCACTCGTCTTTCTGCTTGCGACTCTAATTGTCGGGGCGAGAGAATGGTGACAAGTGACGAGTCAGCATCCATTTCGGAGTCGCCTAAAATTGAACTATACAAACGTAGGCAGCGTTACTACAGAAACAGCGCCGTCGCTACCAGCCTACCTTTCCCTTTCGCATTCTCGTACACACTTGCCTATCTCGTCTCGATATCGATAAATACCGCTGGTAAAACCTCCCAAGGCCGTGTCTTTGACCACCTTGTTATGAATAATTCATGCAATTAATATACAAAGCGCATATACCCACCAAATCCGCTGATGGATTGAAGCTACCCAATAATCATCAAGCGCATGTTTGACTAGGAATACAATCTTTTCATGTACCAGTTAATATATCTCCTAACGAAGGGCTTCCGCCGGGATCGCCCTCCCACCATACCATTTGATCGCATGCAACGTCCGCCAATCTTTAGCCCCACCTGATGTCATGGAACAGGTTCAATGTATACCAAGTCAATGTACTACCGATGCCATAGACCCTACGAAGGAATTTACTCGGCTTCCCAGATATAAACACCAATACATGTTTCTCGTCATTATACAGTCTCCACACTTGAGCCATGTATTTCGGCTGTTTCAGCCCTCCTGGTGATCCTCCACCATTTGATTGGTGCTCCAAGCCTCGTGTAATTGCGACCAGTGTGACCACTGGAGAAAGAAGCGACGCTAAAAGTAGAGACGGTGTCTCCATATTAAAACCACAATTCAAAAGCTGGGGCAAATAAAGAATTTGATCACCGAGACGTCCGAAAATCGGCTCAAATACCATACACGAGTCACGAACCACAGCCCACGGCCCCCCATGACCGACACTGAGCATTAGCGACTTGCCTATCATGGGTCCCCAGGGCACCCATGTCATATTAAGCCCCATTAAGAAGCATCCTTCCAACCTAAAACTGGCGATACCGATGCTTCGTTTCTCAACCGTCTGGTCTTTCTGTGTCTTTGGCCGGATAGAGGTTGTGTAGGGTATCGGCCGATATGGTTTCATTACATCTAACACAATAAAGATAAATACTCTTATTTTTGTCCATAAATAATTCAGAATTATGGTCATTCCGCTGATGTCAAAATGAAAAAAAGAATTTACCGATTTGTCCTTTGACCATGCTCAGTGGGCTGATGCCTGAGACAGTCCGTGTCCTCTCTAACATAATTTACTTCCAATAGTTTCAATCTGATCGAATCCATCATCTTGCATCTCTTTCTCATTCTGCTTCTGTGGACTGTACGTGGGTTTCGACGAGACACCCTGGTTAAATGACAGAGCTTCCGGTACGTTGGCAACTATGAGCAGATGCTGTGACTGCGACAGGACTTTTGGATATTCGAGTTGAACGGTATGCTTCGGCCTTCCTCCTTTTTTTCTCCTTCTCTGGGCATTTCGTGGATATCTGCCACCATAGCAGTGAACTCGAAACCTTCCCTGAGGCTCTTCCGATAGACATGTTAGAAATATTAGGAAAACCAATGTATCCCACGAGCTTGTGCGTCTGGCTGTGTCGGCGCTGTTGGACATGTTGAGCGATCACCGTAGGATTATTTAGTTTGACCGTAAGAAAGATCCAGGAAGACGTCTTCAGAAACATTCACAATACTCTTGCTTGGCCGTAATGCTGAAGTGTTTAGCAAGGCTTAGGCTTTGGGCATGCCCTCAACTCGTCAACATACCTTATCGAAGGGGACACGCGACAAGACTTGGGTAACTACAGAATTAAAAAAAAAATGCTAGTCAGTTTCAATAGAATGCATTAAACCCGTCAACAAACATGCAAATCCTACGGTTCTGTGACTGTTTTTTCTGCAGGGAACTGCAGGCTGCCCCACAGCTTGCCGCGGGCTCCAGGTGCCAGCATCTGCGCAGATATTGGCTGACAACCATCTGAACAGGCTTGAGCATGTTTCGTGACCCTGGGTGAGAGATGTTTTACTGCGGGATTGCATGCAGAGTGCCATCAGCCTGATGCCTGGGTGCACCAGACACGATCAGTCGGCTGGCTCAAGACTTGAACGTTTGAACAGCGATCGGGTACCTGATCCCTGTTGCCCTGATCAGGATTTTCCTATTTTTTCGACACTTCTACCTAGCCCCACCTTCAACTTTGTCCACATAGCAGGCCAGTTCTCCATACAGACCTTTTGGGTATGTAGTCATTTTCTTTCAGTCATAGATCGTTATATAATATTTTTTGAATTTAAGTGTGCTGTTGGAAACAAGTGCAAGAATGCAATCCTTGAAGTTATAGGAGCAGCAATCTCTGTCTTAAATCATCGTTTGAGAACTTGGAGGACTGAGGAGGCCATCCTTGGGATATCATACTTTGTGTTGCTCTTCGAAGAATCTTGAGCTAGGTCGAACATCTTTCAGGTAATAAGGAAATACGTTGGTTGTATGGAACAGTCGAGTCACACCCCCGTCCATGCTTCTTCAAGATGGATATGTAGTTTGTGTTCGAACTTGTTGAGACCCCGATAAATGGAGTCGCAAGCAGACATAGGAGTGAATGTACTTCGTCCATCAAATCATTCAACCCCCTCTCCTCCCCAGGCATATAGACAATCCTCTCAGAAAGGTCCAGGAAGTCGTGGAGAGCAGGGATTGGCCTATCCTCTCGCACTGCCGTGCACGCAATTTCGGGTTCTGGAGACTGTGAAATTACGACGATGACCCCCTTATTAGCATCGAGGAGCCATCAAACAATGAAGTGGTCGGTTTTGGGTTCTGAATTAGCATTCTGATTGCCGAATAATTTTGAGACTCCAGGTTCGCGAGGGTGTAACCATGGACTCACTGCAGCATATTAACCCCGATGGAAACGATGATATTAATCCGATCAATGTTTTCTGCCAGCAATGTGACATCCTTAAATAATTCCTCGAGTCCATTTATAAGCGGTGTAGCGAGAAGAGTCGGCACATGCAAATGAATCGATCTTGGTCTGTAAAATGTCAAGCGCGATATTCAATAGAGTTCCATAAATGCTGCGGAACCAAGGATCCCATGTGAAACAGCAGGAGAATATCGATATTTGCTGGCGAATCAATTACATGTGTCCAGGTTGGTTTCGATCGTATCTGCATATTTCTCATTTAGGTCATTCTCTAAAAACAGCAACCGTAAAACCTACGACCTCAACCAGAATTTGAAATAGTTTTTAATCACATTGAAGTCCTCATGTGACAGGCGCTGTGCATCATGCACCTCCTTAATAATGGAGGAGAAACAGTCAGCAATAAGAGAATATTCTAAAGTGGTGAGGGTGGTAGCCGACGGGCTACAGAGATATTCGCCAAGGTGTGATATGAATATCGAGGCGACAGCATAGCATTTCCCAGGGAGTTGAGAGCCGACCAGGGCAGTGTAAAGCATTGGAACAATTTTAGCTGGCGTAACCTCAATATACGTCATGAAATCGATTACATATTTATCGTTTCGGCGATTCTCCAAAAAACAGCAACGGTTTTTAATCACATTTGAGGTCCTCATGTGACAGGCGCCGTGCATTATGCACCTCCGCATACTAGCCCGGTTCTCCATGCAGAGCTTGGATACGTATTCAATTTTTATCAAGTGATGGACCTCGGTATAATATTTTATGCATTTGCAAAGTATATTCCCCAATGGTCGATTATCTAAGTGTGCCATTGGAGACCAAGTGCAAAAAGGCAAGACTTGAAGTTATAGGAGTAGCAATCTATCTCTTAAATATCATTTGAGCCCTTTAAAGACTGAGGAAATCATCCTTCATATATTGTACTTTGCGTGAACTCTTCGATGAATCTTAAGCCACGTCAAACATTATTTGGGTAATGAGTAAATACATTACTCATATGGAACAATCTAGTCACCCATGCTTCTTCAAGGAGGGATAAGTAGTTTGTGTTAAAACTTGGTGAGACCCCGACAAATGGAATCACAAGCAGACAGAAAAGCGAATGCACTGCATAGAATTCATCTTCTTGATTGTCCCCATACTAGCACGGCTCCCCATGGAAAAATTATGAGTATGGATTTAGCCTAAAGTGATAGAGCCTCATAATCCTTTATGAATGTGAAGAGTTTATTCACCAACGGAATGGTCGATTGTCTAAGGGCGCTTTCGGTTAAAGAACAGGTGTAAGAAGGGAAAGTTCCAAGTCATAGGGGTAGCAATCTCAAACCATCGTTTGAGCACTTTAAGGACTGAGTAAACCATCTTTCGGATATCATACTTTGCGTTACTCCTCGAAGAATCTTAAAATAGGTCGAACATCATTCAGGCAATGAGTGAATGCGCTAGTTATATGGAACAGTCTAGTCACACGTCCGTCCATGCTTCTTCAAGAGGGATAAGTAGTTTGTGTTGGAACTGGGTGAGACCCCTACAGATGGAGTTGCAAGTAGACATAAGAGTAAATGCACCTCGTCCCTCAAACCATTCAAGCTCCTCGCCAAACTCTCCTCCTCGGGCATATAAAAAACCGTCTCAGAAATGGTCGGAGAGCAGGGATTGGGCTATCCTCTCGCACTGCCGTACAAACAATTTCGGATTCTGGAGATCGTGAAATAAACGAGGATGAGCCCCTTATTAGCTTCGAGGCGCCATTAAACACTAAAGTGTCTGATTTCGGGTTCCGAATTACTATTCTGATAGCCGAATAATTTGAGAAGATAGGTCCGCGATGGTGTAACTGTGGACTCACGGCGGCATTTTAACCCCGATGGAAACGATGATTTTATTTCGATCAATGTTTTCTGCCAGCAATGTGATATCCTTAAATAATCTATCGAGTTCATCTATGATGATTATATAAGTGATGTAGCGATAATAGTCCGCACACTCAAATGAATCGATGTTGGTCTGTAAAACGTCAAGCGCGATATCCAATAGAGTTCCATAAATGCTGCGGAGCCAAGGATCCTGTGCGAAGCAGCAGTAAAAATCCATATTCGCGCGTGATCCAGTCCCATGTGCCCATATTGGGTTCGATCGTATCTACATATAGCCCATTTCAGCCATTCTCCAAAAATGACAACGGTAAAACCTACGACATCATCCAGGCATATTTCTCATTTCGGCCATTTTCCACAAACAGTAACAGTAAAACTTACGACATCATCCAGAATTTAAAATAGTTTTTAATCACCTTGAGGTCCTCATGTGCTGTGCGTCATGCACCTCTTTAATAAAGGTGGAGAAACAGTCAGTAATAACAGTATATCGTGAAGTGGTGCGGGTGGCAGCCGACGGGCTACAGAGGTATTCTCCAAGGTGTGATATGAATATCAAGGCGACATTATAGCAGTCCCCAGGAAGTTGCGACCCGACCAGGGCACTGTAGAGCATAGGAACCATTTTAGATGGCTCATCCTCGATAAACGTCATGAAGTCGATTACATACGCCATCACTGCTATGACTCTGCCGATCTTCGCTTCTTCGCTAGTGCGAAGCCGGGATGTATACGCATCCATGAGAAGCCTTTTCTCCCGGTCTCGGATTTTACACGGGTAAGATGGTCTTCATTAAACGAGCTTACTCATGTCAGTGACTTGCGCGCTCGGCAGGTGCATGAGGAAGGGAATACCAAACAGTGCGAGGAGGAAGATGATGAGCAGCCTTTTGGAGGGTTTCGGGGCAGTAGGTTTTGAAGGGGCTGCCTGGTGGACGGGCAAGGTACGAGCTGAATTCATCGGATATCCCGCCGTCATTCGCCGGCGGGCCCGTAATGAGCCCATTCAACGACCGTATCATCCCAAACAGCGCCAATGCGCCATCCAGTGCATTCCGCAGCTGCACAGGCTGCTCCGCCACTTAGGAAGATTAGGCAAAGCAATGTATCCTACCAGTGTATGCGCCTGGCTGTGTCAGCACTGTTGGACATGTTGGGGCTTGATATCTCACCGTAGGATGCTTTAAGTTGACGGGAAGGAGATGAATTTTAATCTCTCAACATAAGGATTGAGGAAGACGTCTCCAGAAGAATCACGATAGTCCTGTTCGGCCATCATGATGCAGTGTGTGGAAAAGCTTAATATTTGGGCATAGCCTCAACTCGTCAAAATGGCATGTCGAATGTGAGGCGCGAGAAGACATCCCCAACTACAGAAATAAAGAAAAGATGCTTAGTCAGTTTCAATTCCGTGAATTCAACGTGTCAACCAACACGGAAATCCTTCGAGTCGGTGACTACCCGCAGGGAAATGTAGGCTACCTGCCCAGGCTGGATCTGGATGTGTTGTAACAGTGTGTAACCTTGTGGCAGGCTGTGCGGGATGATAGGCAGAGCGCCGCAAGCCTGACGCCTGGGTACACCAGGATCCTGGACGCCACCTCGGGACTTGAGCAGCCGGGATCGGTAAGCGGGGACCTAGCGGACAGGCCTGATCAGGATTTTCGGATTTATCCGACACTTCTACCCCCACTTTCTCCGCATCTTAGCACGGTTCTCTATGCAGACCTTATCAGTATGGATTTACTCTTAGGTGATTGATCGGTATATGATTTTTAGTGAATTTGAAAAGTTTATTCCCTTGCTCAATTATCTAAGAGTGCTTGCTGTCTGTCCAAGAACAGGTGTAAGAAGGCAAAGTTCTAAGTCATAGGGGTAGCAATCTTAAACAATCGTTTGAGCCCTTACCGGATTGACAAAGCATCCTTCGGATATGATGTATTGCGTTACTCTTCAAATAATCTTACAATAGATCTAACATCATTCAGGCAATGAGTAAGTAAATACGCTAGTCGCATAGAACAGTCTAGTCACATGCCCGTCCCTGCCTCTCCAAAAGGGAAGAATAGTCTGTGTTGGAACTTGGAGAGACCCCGACAAATGGAGTTGCAAGCAGACAGAGGAGGGAATGTACGTCGTTCATCAAACCACTCAAGCTCCGCGCCAAACTCTCCTCCTCGGGCATATATACAATCCTCTTGTCCAGAAAGTCGTGAAGAGCAGGGAGTGGGGTACCCGCTCTCACTGCGGTGCACACAATTTCTGGTTCTGACGATTGTGAAATTAACGACGATGAGCCCCTTATTAGTATCGAGGCGCCATCAAACACTAAAGTGTCTGATTTCGGGTGCTGAATCAGTATTCTGATAGCCGAATCATTGTGAGACGACAGGTCGGCGATGGTGTAACTGTGGACCCACTGCAGCATTTTAACCCCGATGGAAAGAATGACATTAATTCGATCAATGTTTTCTGCCAGCAATGTGCCATCCTTCAGACGCAGCCGAAATAGAATTAGTAGATAAGCGATGTAGCGAGAAGAGTCGGCACACGCAAATTAATCGATCTTGGTCTGTAAAACGTCGAGAGCGATATCCAATAGAGTTCCATAAATGCTGCGGAGCCAAGTATCCTGTGTGAAACAGCAGGAGAAAATTGCTAGTTGCGGGCGAATCAGTTTCATGTGTCCAGGCTGCTTTCTATGATAGCTGCATATTTCTCATTTCGGTCATGCTCCAAACACAGCAACGGTAAACTTACGACATCATCCAGAATTTGAAATAGTTTTTGATGACAATGACGTCATCATGTGACAGGCGCTGTGCGTCACGCACCTCCTCAATAATGGCGGAGAAATAGCCAATAATGATAGAATATCGTAAAGTGGTGAGGGTGGCAGCCGACGGGCTACAGAGATATTTTTCAAAGGTGTGATATGAACATCGAGGCGACAGCATAGCAGTCACGAGGAAGTTGCGACTCGACCAGGGCAGTGTAGAGCATAGGAACCATTTTAGCTGGCGCATCCATGAAACTGACTACATCCACCATCACTACTATGACACTCCCGATCTTCGCTTCTTCGCTAGTCCCAAGCCGGGATCTAAAGGCGGTATACGTAAGCACGAGAAGCCAACTCGCCCGATATCGGATTTTACGCGGGTAAGATGGTCTTCATTAAAATGCCTTCAGTATGCAATGAATGGCTATCATCAGAAGCGAAAATGCCTCAAGAGATCCACCCCCTCTTTAACAATTCTGCTCAATTGCCGCACAGTTAGCTGTTTGTTAAACAGTCTAGTCGTCATTTCCTTGCTTGCGTACCCGAGCGTTTCGGCAACTCTTTTGTACTCCTCCACACGCCGCGCGTAGTACAAGCACTTTCCAATCACAATGGACATCTTGGTGCTGTACAGTAACTTCGTCCCGATCCACTCTAATGCCAGACCGCAAAAGTAACCGGGGCCGACTTCGACGTCCGTTGGATTACGAATTACAGGTGCGAACCACCTAGTCATGCCGTCTCTCTCAATGTCGGACATTCCTTCCTCAATCCCTGCTGATTCCAGCAACCCGGGTGGCGGCTCTACGCAAGTTGCAAAATCAGGGAACTAAGCGGAAAAAACGGTCCGACACATGGAAGTAGATCCTCGAAACAAAATATCAACATACCCGCTGCTGAACCCATGAATCAAGTGCATCCCTGCTTATCGATATATGGTCGTCATGACCTGGTCTGTGGTAACAGAGGCCGTGACCCTCTACATTACATGCCAATTGTCTCTGGAGTATGCCCCGAAACTGACTTTCGAGGAATTGTATTTGAGATTCCAAGGAAGCAGGTGATATCAATCGGGGTACCTGTTCGACACTCTCAGGGCGACTGGGTACTACCTCGTGGTCAGACATAAGGAACGTGAGATATGGACATGAGGATGTCACAAAGCCTTCTTCAGGCTTCTTCTATTTTGGTATGACACCGCTTTTAATGTAGTTCAAATTGCCAATTAACACTGGTCTGCTAAGTCACTGGAAAAGGCCCCGCCTCCAAAGATGGCCTTTGACCGCCTAGTGCCATAAATATTATATGGTAGCGTTGTGACTGTAAATACGGAAAATAATAGATTAATTATAATAAATAAATTAAAAAAGCAAAAGGCTGTGAAGTATGTATAAAATGGGTTTGTTCTCTTTATCTCAAGATTTCCGTACGTATCGACAAGGGACTTTTGTACTTCGTGTTCATGCAAACATCAGTGAGATGAGAGAACCTTTTCTGTCTCTCCTTCTGCCGACGTATCGACTGGTGAGGCCGAGTTGGGCTCCGCCATCCTCGGCTTCACTTTTCTTCTTATTAAAAAAAGAAATAGATTGGGCCACACTTCCATTAAGAGTAATGACAGAAAAGAAGGAGCAAGCACGCTGATGATGAAGCCAGATGAAAAAGGTAATTACGCCAGTTTCTTGTTCCTGCCAATGTACATTTGGCTGGCAGCTCATCCTGTCTTGTTTATAAGATTGGAACCTGTCAGAACTTGTCGACGTATTTCATTTACACGGACGCAATGATCTGAACGACTTCAATGATGTCATGTTTTCCCTCTTCTTCCATATTAATCACTATCCTCATTTTCCATATTTTCACAACCCATACATACTATCGCTACCCATATTTCTCACATTATCACTATTTCTATTCCCCGTGACAATAGGCCCACAGTTGGGAGAAGGAAATAGGCCAAGACGATGCGCATAATACATGTGTGTCGATGTGGATAATGGTTTTGCAAGTATGTCGACGATCATTTCTTTTGTGGAGCGGTAATGGAGTTGTATGGTGCAGTTTTAAATTAACTGTGGAATAAAGTGGTATTTGACTTCAATGTCTTTCATTCGGCGCCGTGGAAATTGATTAGAAGTGCACTATCATTCCTTGATTGTCTCCCAAAGCAGCCGTCGGTTCTTCATGTATGATATTGAGTTCTTCTAAGAAGTGTCTTATCCACATGACTTCGCGGGCGGCTTCTGAAAGTGCCACGGTAGTCTATTGTCTGGATGATGTCACAATACAAGAAAGATTGTGTATCCTCCCGTCAATCGGCTATCCTCCGTCTCCCCTGCAAACTCGCGAACTGGATATCTATGTAAGCATAAATATCCTACTCCTAAACGTACTTCCTGCTCTCTAGTCATAACCAGATATTAATTTGGCGAGATTCCAATGGGTAAGAGCAGGATTAGATGGATACTGAGATAGTCAATTAACCGAATAAGGGATGTTAGGACACAATACGACAGCTGCGAACATGGGACTTCCAATAAGCTCTCGATAGGGCAGGTTGGTTGTTTCTTCGTTTTTGTCACTAGTTCCTGGCTGTGTGATAGAAATTTAGTCGATTCCAAGTGGGATATGACATCACGTTGGTTAGAATTCAGTATGTTGCATTTTCCTGCGATATTTTCGATATAGGGAGATATAAACCGATTTAGGTTACGCGTCATACCAGATACTTGTTCCTAGAATCCAGTGCGCTTCACGTTCTCTCGAACTTCCCAATCGTTCATTAAATACCTTGTCGAGCTCTAGTTGATCTTTATCTTCCACTGATGTGGCATCGTCGACCCAGAAACCCACTACAGCCCAAATTCAATCTTCCCACATCTTGAAAATACTGCCCTGTGACAGTTCCCATGGAGTTCCTTGACCATATGATCATATAAATGTTTTCGCCATTTATTCCCATTCCTCGTGCAGCATGGCGTGCACACTGTGGGGGCCTGAATTCATACTGCCCCTTCTTGCAGCAAGTGCTGAACCTTCTGAGAACGTGGGGGACACCTCTTTTCTAATTTCCATTTGACCCAATTCATTGACGATTTCTTCGACTGTGTCCAATTCACAGTCAATCGTAACGTCAAATTCTTCCGGCAGTATACTCATACACAGGCTGAGATAGTCCGTGTTCTCTATAACATTATTCACTTCCAATACTTTCAATCTGATCGACTTCATTTGGGCTTTATATTCGATAATACCCGTTTCGTCATAGCGCATTCGAAGTGCTGACAATAACATTGTTCCACTATTGGTTAAATAAATTCTGTACGTTGTTTTTCAGCTTTCCCACACGCCCCTTGGATCGTCATTCACCATATTTACTACCCTTGGTTCATCTTCAATGCGCAACATAATTTAGCTATAGGCTCTTTTATTTCGACGCTGCTAGGCCCCTTTAATTTGTAGCTTCTCCGGTTTAGCGGCTCCGAAATCTGCACGTAGCAGGCAGGTAAGTTCCCCGATACCTATTTGCCATTGATTTAATGATTCGAGTATGGTCTTCATATTCACAGTCCATGTGAGATAATTATATTTTCTCAGCTTGGGAAAAACTTGATAAACACTCCTACTGCTAATTTCTTAAATTTGATTTTCTTGAGAGTAACCGTAATGTATATACAGATTGAACTGAGTAACTAGAACTCTGCCATCAGTGATAAATAGGGCCAGGGGCCATTCCCTTAAGACAATTTAAATATCGCGGCGGTGAAATAGTGCTGAGACTCGTTGGACTAAACAATACAAGTATACGAGGCATTACAACAGGCTGCATCGGTTGGAACAGCATACATGGCAGCAGCTCGAACAATGCGTCAAATGTCCACGGGACTTATTGTCTGGTATGTGAGGACAGGGTGCAGAATCCTATTGTGGAGGTTTACGATAATGTTCAGTGGAAGTGGCAAGTGAGAGAGCTTCTGGTTTTCAACATCCATGGGCGGTTGTTGTAGCTGTGATGCTTCCTCTAGATATTCAAGGAAACTGGCACCAATATCAATTTTCCATTTATTTAATGATTCAATTATGGTCTTCATGCTCGCGCTCCATGTGAAATGATTAACTTTTCTCAGCTTGGGAAAAAGTTGATAAACACTCTTAGTGCTAATTTCATAATCTTTAATTTTCTCGAGAGTAACCAAAGTGAATTTACAAATTGAAATGCTTGACTAAAACTCGAGGTCAGTGAGAAATAGGGCCGGGGCCTATAACCTGAAGAGAATTCAAATATCGCACTGGTGAAATAATGCTGAGACTCGTTGGACTAAAAAATACAAGTATATGAGGCAATACAACAGGCTCCATCGGTTGTAACAGCATACATGTCAGCAGCGTGAACAACACCTCGAATGTCGATGCGACTTATTGCTTTGGTATGTGAGGACAAGGTGCAGGATCCTGTTGTGGAGGCTTACGATCACGTTCAGTGGAAGTGGCAAGTGAGAGAGCTTCTGGTTTTCAACATCCATGGGCGGCTCTTAACTGCGATGCTTCGTTTAGATATTCAAGGTGAATGGCACGACGGTACCCTCTTTTCTTGTTGCATCTCTTACATCTCATTCTCATTCTCCTTCCCTGGCATTTACGCGGTTTTCTACGAGACACGCTGGTTAAACGAAAGAGCGTCTGGTACGTGGTCAACTATCAGGTGCTGTGACTGCGACGGGACCTTTGGATATTCGAGTGAAACGTTATGCGGGCACCTTTCGGCTTCCTTTTTCTCCTTCTCTGGGCTTTTCGCGGATGTCTGCCACAAGGGCGGGTGGTTAGACACCTTTCATGACACTCCTCCTGTGGACATGGTAGGAATATTAGCAAACCCAACGTATCACATGAGTTTTTGCGTATGAGTGTGTTGGCGCTGTTGGACATGTTGGGCTTTGAGAGATCACCATAGGACAAAGATGACCTTTAGCCCGCCAACGTAAGGATTGAGGAAGACGTCTTAAGAAGAATCACAATTGTCTTGTTCGGCCGTCATGGTGCAGTGGTGGGCAAGGCTTGCGCTTTGGGCATTCTCTCAACTCGTGCGTGAACATACCATATCGAAGGTGACGCGCGATAAGATTTGCCGAATTACAGAAATAAAGAAAAAATGCTAGTCAGTTTCAATAGTGTGAATTCAACGTGTTAACCAAAATGCAAATTCTATGGGTCGGTGACTACCTCGGCAAGGAACTGGAGGCTGGTGGGGTCTGCGCAGATCCTACGACAGCCATTTGCACAGGCTTGATCATGCTGCGTAATCCTGGTGGCAGGCTGTGTGACCCTTGCTATGCAGAGCGCCGTAAGCCTATGCCTGGGTGCACCAGACACAGGCTGGATCTGACTGTGTGACGTTGGGGCTGTCTATGTAAGGCTGTGGGGGATGATAGGTGGAGCGCCGCAAGCCTCACGCCTGGGTACACCAGGGACGACGAGTCGACTGGACGCCACCTCAGGACTTGAGCAGCCGGGATCGGGTACCCGGGGACCTAGCGGACAGGCCTAATCAGGATTTTCAGATTTATCTGACACTTCTACCTCCACTTTCTCCGCATCCCAGCGCGCTTCTCTATGCAGACCTTATGAGTGTGGATTTACCCTTAAGTGACAGATCGTTAGATGATCCTTAATGAAGTTAAGGGGTTTATTCCCCAACGGAACGCTCAATGTTCTAAGAGTGCTTGCTGTCCGAGAACAGGTGTAAGAAGGCAAAGTTCCAAGTCATAAGGGTAGCAATCTTAAATCATCGTTTGAGCACTTCAAGGACTGAGAAAACCAGCCTGCGGATATCATACCTTGCGTTACTCTTCTAAGAATCTCAACATGTGTCGAACATCATTTAAATAATGAGTAAATACGTTGGGCGTATGGAACAGTCTATTCATACGCCGGTCGGTGTTTCTGAAAGAGGGATAAGTAGTTTGTGTTAGAACTTGGTGAGACCCCGACAAATGGAGTCACAAGCAGACAGAGGAGCGAATGTACGTCGTCCATCAATTCAGCCATGAATATCTCCTCCCCGGGGATGTATCCAGCCGTCTCAAAAAAGGCTAGGAAGTCGTTAAGGACACATATTAGACTATCCGCTCGCACGGTCACGCACGCAATTTCGGGGTCTGGAGATTGTGAAATTAAAGACGATGAGCCCCTTATTAGCTTCGAGGCAACATTAAACACTAAAGTGAGTGATTTCGGGCGCTGAATTAGTATTCTGATAGCCGAAGGATTTTGAGACGGCAGGTCCGCGACTTCCGTCGGATTACGAATAACGGGTGCGAACCACCTAGTCATGGCATCTCTTTCCAAGTCGGACATGCCTTGTTCAATACCTGATGAATCCAGCAAACCTTGCGGCGGCTCTAGGCAAGTTGGAAAACCAAGGCACTAAACGAAAAAAAAGTCCAACACATTTCAGTCGATGCTCGAAACAAAAGATTAATATACAAGTTGCAGAACTGATTAAGCAAGCGCGTCCTTGTTGATCGGTACATGCTCGTCACGACCTAGTCTGTGGTAACAGAGGCCGTGACCCTCTCTATTACACGTCCATAGTCTCTGGAGTATATCTTGAAAATGACTTTGTAGTACTCCGATCCGTTGAGATTCGAGGGCAGCAGGCGAGCTCAATCGGGGTAGCTCTTCGACATGGTCAGGGTGACTAGGTACTACCTCGTGGTCAGACATGGGAAACGTGAGATATAGACAAGAGGGGTGTCACAAGAATGAAAGGAGAATCGTTGACAAGGTTCATCAAGCTTTTTCTATGTGTGTGAGACACCGTTTTGAATGTAGTTCAAATTGCCAAATAACACTGGTCTACTAAGTCACTGACAAACTGTTAGCCGAGATGAGAGCTTTAAACGCCGAGAGTCAAAACATAGTATTATGACAACTGTAAATGCAGAAAATAATACAATAATTATAATAAATAACTGATAAAGAAAAAGGTTGTTTTGGTATGTACAACATGGGTCTGTTCTCTTCATCTGAATATTTCCGTGTATATCGACAAAGGACTTTGAACTTCGCGTTCGTGCAAACATCAGTAAGAGAACCTTTTCTTTCCATCCTCCTGCCGACGTACCAGTCGTGCGGCCGAGTTGGGTCCCGCCATCCTCCAGCTCTTTCACGTTTCATTCTTTTTATGAAAAAAGAAATGGAATGGGCTATACTTCCATTAAAAGTCATGACAGAAAAGGAGGAGCAAGAACGCTTATGATGAACCCACATGAAAAGGTAATTACGCCAGTATCTTGGCTGGAAGACCAGCCTCTGTTGTTTATTAACTTGACCTTTGTTCCCCCGCCTGAAAGTGGAAGTTGAGGGAAAGCACCCAATTTGTGCAACTTGAACATCATTAGTCCTCTTAGTGATACATTTTAAATCGATTCCAATGTTTTAAAGTGATGAATAACCTTACAGGATCATAATAATATAACGGAATTCGGGAGAAATATGAGACGCAAAAGCGACGGATGACACAAGGATATAATACATGGCACATAGTCCATTGCTATATCACTCAACCCTTTTCGTCTCGGCCCCCTCCGCAGTTAGCACTTGTACATGATCTCTGGGGAACCAACCCTCCCTCCCATCCCTTGTTATCGTCTCCACCACACACCCTCAACGCCAGAACAGGTTCGTCAGTCCCAAAAATAACAACAATCTCCCTTTCACGCAACGCCCAATTCCACGTGGTCTTTCGTATTGAATGCAAAACCAGCCCTTGCAAACACGAGCTTACTAGGGGCAATGACTTGCTCGTGCGGAAGTTGATTGGATGAGGCGTTGTTCATGCCGTCACCACATACACCGTTACAATCGATCCAGCCTGTTGTAATGACTCGACGTACAGCTCGATCAGTTAGCTCGCAAGCAACACGGGGTCAGCGATTGCTCGACAAAGTTTGTGGCAATAGACATCGTCGCAGACTTTGAACGGACAAGTTTGGGTTTGGCGAGATTGGGAGTGGGAGAGTAGAACGAACGACGTCATCCGATATAGAGTCTCTCAATAATGCGATGGGTGTGAAAAGCGCAACTATTACCGTGGATGGTGGTTGTACCAAGACTGTTGAGAAGAAAGGGAAGCCCGACAGATTATAATGACTGTGGATGGGAAGGAAATGAAAGTGGAAGATGCCGAGCTTGATTTGGAGCCCACCAGCACGTACGTCAAGTGGATGCAGCCACCCTTCAATCGGAATAACCAACCCTACAATCACACATCAGTTGTATGCAACGACAGACATTCGTGCTCATTCCGAACATAGTGCAGACGTTCGGACGCTTTTCCCAGATGCTCGAAAGCATGTATATGGCTACACATTCGTCGTTCTTCGCTATGGTCGGTGTGGCTGAGCAGCTTGGGCAGTTGGCGGAATGCACTGGGCAGCGTTTTGGGGCTGTTTGAGATGATTCGGGGGCTGCGTGGGCTCATTACGGGCCGGCCAATGAATGGCGGCGGAATATCAGATGAATCCAGTTAGTACCTCGCCCGTCCACCGGGCAGCCCCCCACCAAACCCTAACGTACCAATACCCTCCAACAAGCCGGTCATCATCATCCTCCTCGCACTGTGTAGCATTCCCTTCCTCATGCATCGTCTCATTCGCAGCCTCGCCGCCCGCTTGCCCCCGAATGTCGATGGGACTGATTTCCTTGGCGTTTGAGGGCAAGGTGCAGAAACTGTTGCGGAGGCTTACGATCCCGTTCAGTGGAAGAGATTCTGGTTTTCAACACCCGTAGGCGGTTGTGGAAGCTGTGATGCTTCCCCTAGATATTAAAGGCAAATGGCATGCCTGTACCTCTGTCGGATCTGTTCCATCTCTCTCTTATTCTCCTTCTCTGGACTTTACGCGAGTTTCGACGAGACACGCTGATTGAACGAAAGAGCATCTGGCTGTCCACTATGAGCAGGTGCTGTGACTGCGACGGGACTTTCAGATAATGACTTGCTCGGCCGTCCTGGTGCAGTGTTTGGGAAGGCTTAGGCTTTGGGCATAGCCTCAACAAGTTATCGAAGGCAATGTGCGATAAGACTTGCCGAAGTACAGAAATAAAGAAAAAATGTTATTCAGTTTCAATAGCATAAATTAAACGCGTCAACCAAAACGCAAATCCTATGAGTCGGTGGCTCTATCGCAGGGAACTGTAGGCTGCCATCGTCTGAGATATTAGCGGAGAACCCATCTGCGCAGGCTTGGTCATGCTGCGTGGTGACCCTTGTAGGCCACCAATCACACCTGAATTTACAAGCATATTAGCCCTGGTGTACATATGTGTACCCCCGGGCTAATTTGCCCCCTTATTGCGTTGGGCCTCTTCCACGGATAATACTGTGGATCTGGGGGAGGTTGAGAAACAAAATCAATAAAAGTTAATAAAAATCAATACAACTAAGATAACAAAATGTTCCTTACTTTTATTAGGATGCTTTGTAGTC
The DNA here is from genome assembly GCA_015178975.1 of Hysterangium stoloniferum. NCBI lineage: Eukaryota > Fungi > Basidiomycota > Agaricomycetes > Hysterangiales > Hysterangiaceae > Hysterangium > Hysterangium stoloniferum. The sequence goes on from WHVD01000120.1 coordinate 149,236, forward strand.
TCAAGACCGTGGGAGTCCTCTCCTCAATCCTTCACTTGCCATCACCTTCATCCGCTTACCGGCAACATCACCTCCCGTCATCACGGCACTGCCCTTGGGCAACGTTCCTGTGCACCATACTGCTGCACTCAGTGACGATGAGCTCACTCCTTGCCTTCCTGGCCTCTCCAGAATGGCATGCTCAGCGTATTTCCTGTTGCTATATATTAACTATCATTTTAGACATAATATATACTTGACAACTAAACAAAATAAATGAAATAATGTGTTGTTTAAGCACTTATTATATTATTTGAATTAAACTAGGTCATTAAAATGCAAAACGTGTTTTTTTTTGTAGGTATCATATTGCAAAGGTATGTATTCAAGAGGCCAGCAAGAGGCCAGCACAGTATCAGCTGTGAGCTCTTGGTGTTAGATGTCACATGAGCTCCTCAGTGTGTCGCATCTCGAATTTTATCACGCTGCAGACTTTACCACTGTAAGTACATACCTGACACTTTATTTGGTGCTATTATAGGAATATGGTGACTCATGGTAAGGTCCGTACTGGCAGCAATCAAGGCGTTGTAGCCGTTCAGCTCGGTCACCGTCATCATGACATTGAAGATGGATCTGTGGGTAGAGTAGTAAAGCAATTTATAAAGGGTAATGGGCTACTAGATGAGCATCAGAAGGTTATTGAATTCAGACAAGCAGAAATTGCTAGTGAGTTCCTCCCCTTTCTTGCTACATTCTGGTATTGACCTCCACTCTAGAACTCCCTCCTGAAACCCGCCGATTAACTCAATATATGCATAATTCACAATTGCCATGTAGTTTTGAATCCGATATCCATGGTTTGAATAGTGATGATTGGGAGGACATCACACAATCGGGAGTTTACCGTCGCTCAACTCCAGGGTCTTGAGCTCAGTCACGAAGGAGGCGAATTTGAACACCTTTTTTCCAACTGGAAGAATGTTGCAAAAGGGTAATATTATTTTTGAAAAACATGTTTATTTTCTGATTTCATAAACAGCCACCATCACTGCAAGTACACTCCCGGTAACACCACACACTCACAAATCGAAGCCTCTAAACACTGCCAGGATTGGGAGATCCAGCTGACACTTCTTTTTGAAGCTTACATGGAGTTCAAGTATGGTGGTGATAGGATCATGACAGACATCAGTTATGCCAGCAACACAGCAGGAGAAATCCGAATGGAACAAGCTCAAGATGAATTCACAATTACAGTGTTTGGGTTAGAAGGTATGTGGTAAGTAGTTAATATACTTATTGTAGCTGCTTCATTCAATCATGCCACTTCACAGGATGGTTGCTGATCAAGCTATGGAAAGGGAGGCAAAGCAGCCTACAGCTAAGATACGGCTCATACATATTGTTCGGGAGGCATGGGAGGTTGTCCTTGTACTATAGAAGGAGGTACAGAATATGGAGGAGCACCTCGATATCAGTGAAAGATGGACAATTACATCTGCACAATATCAAGATGTTTTGAAATACATGGATCAGTGAGAGTTCCAGCTTGCTATTGACAAGTTAGAGAGGCTTGTAGTTCAGCATCTTTTTGAGCTGACCAAGGCCAATGTATCTGAGACAGGTATGTGATGACTTCTCTGTCAAGCTATAACTAACAGCAACTTTTGAAGGGTATAAATTGAGGGTACAGATTGCCAAAGCAATTAAAACTAGATCAAAAGCCATCTAGGAGGCATTAATCACATACAATGATCTTGCTGTCAAAATGATTCCTCCCCATCCCAAGCTTACTTGGGCTGAAATTGTTGAGTACAGCACTATAGCTGAATTCGAGTTGTTGCGAATTGGTGCTCAGGAGAATATTCAGAACTTGGAATGGGCAAAGGCCTATAATCGCAAGGCAACCAGATGCCATCTCAAGATCCTCCATGCAAAAGAGGAAATACAATGACTTGATATTGAGGTCAGATGTCTTGCCACATGGATTGATGATGAGATTGGGTTATATTCCTCCACTCTGGAACAACTCAAACATACAGATATCCTGCTATTTGGTGCAGTGAAAGAGTGTGCATTACCGCAAGAGAGAGTTAATAATCATATCAGGTTGACTCTTCACAAGATATACATGCTGGAAGGATTTTCTGGTAACACTGAAATAGGGAGGAAGGTTGATAAACTTGTTCATTGTATTCCTGGCCAAGAACTATGCACAAGGATGGTGGAGGGTGAGAAGTCAGACTGTGATTATTCCTCTGAAGATGAGGAATTGCAGCATGTAGATCAATTATATGTACAAAGCAATGGCACAAATTATATTACAGGACAAATAAATAAATATTTGTAAAGCTTTGTAAAGAGTATTGAATCAGTGTGTTTGAGACAGGGAAGAACTTCCAAGACCACCAGAACCATTATGGACTACAGTGTGTGAATGGCTCACTGAAGAGATCCTGCAAGATGAGCAAAGCTCTGGTAAAAGTCTCTAAAAAATCTCATATATGGATAATCCCAGAAATGAACTAAAATATGTATGTATATCATGTAACACTGCAAATTGACCTTTCAGATCTTAAGATTCCTGTTATACATACATATACATACAGTATGTACCTTGTTCAACCATTTCACAGAATGTTCACAGTCTGGATGGACCCAACGTTTCCAAATTATTTCCTAGATATAAAAATTAAATATTATTTCACAGAAGTTAGAACAATAAATATGATGCTCTTGTATATACAAACTTCAAATCCTTAATCAGTCTAAATCATCTAAACCCATCCTTATTGTTAAATCATATTATATCTTTCACTGCCATCATCCCTTGAGAATGAATTTCTACCTGCATATATTGTTCGACAATTTGCTCAAAGCAGTGTGACAGATCTGTCACACTCACCTTGCATTTTCATCGCATCCACCAATATCTATACCACACCAAGTTTGGGCACTGCTTTCCATAACTGTATCTTGTTGTTGCAAAAGTGCATCACTGAATAGAAGATATTCATGTCTGACAAATGATATCGTGACCTCACATCTCTATGACACTGGCATGGCTAACAGCTCTGTTCAATTTCTCTAATGATGTTCGTAAGTTATAGTATTTTGTTTGTGTTTAATAGTCACCTACCCAATTCCACAATGGATTGCCACCATTATTGATGAGGCTGAAGAGATTGAAGCCAGTGGCAGTGGATGTCATTCAATCTGTTAAAAGTAAGTAAAGTGATTATGCTTTCTAACTTCTGATTCAAATTAATTAGTGCCTTACACGTCACCTGTAGATTGTGTATTGGTAATGCTATGATGCACTGTGCTAGTAGACTTGAAGATGCTGCATGTGTGGCTTGATTCGCAGTCATCCTGATTGCTGTATACCCAGCACAGAGGAGGCAAGTCAAGAGAGGGGGAGAGGGAGAAGGTTGATCAGGGGGTTATGATGGATGATGGAGCCACCGTACTATTGACATCAGGAGCAATGCACATGACACCTCCAATGCCAAATAGCCTGCTGCGTGCTGCGACAGCATTGAGGTCGGCTGCATCCGATTCAAAGTGAGTGGGGGATGGGTTCGTGTTGTTGCACCTTCCCTCCTTCATATTTCAGTCAGAGCACGTGTCCCAAATATAACCTTCCATACTACAGCCACAACCACAACCACAACCACAACCACAACCACAACCACAACCACAACCACAACCACAACCACAACCACAACCACAACCACAACCACAGTCCTCTCAGACAGCCGTGTCGCCCCTCTGTTCACAGCACACTGCCCCTCTGACCTTTGAGGCCCTCCACAGGCCGACACCCCCCTCTGTACCCTCTTGCACCCCTGCAAGCCCCAGAACTGCCGTGCTCATACAGCGTGGCCAACGCATGGGCTCACCTGCATATCCATCACCTTCCTTGCATGCTAGCCAGGTGCACGACATGGCTGTGCCTGTTGGATGTCCGTCGGGTGGGCATGTGAGTGCCATTGATGGCTGTGCATGTTGGCACGATGTGGAGATGTCATTTGAGATTGGCCCTGATTCAAGTGTGGATGTGGTGGAGTAACAGCTTACGAGTGGGAGTGGGAGTGGCACCGAGAGTGAAGATGACGGTGGTCATGGTGGTGTCATGCATATGGAGGTGGATGTGGGTGGAATGGAAGTGTGTCAGGGTCACAGTGAGACTGGAGTCGCAGCTGCTGTTTGCTATTGATCCGAGTCAGTTGCAGATACAAGATGCGCGGGCTGTTCTATCACTGCCTATGAGGACACCAACACAGAATCAGGTTCAGAAAGTGATGTTGTCCGCAGCCACTTCAAGCCCGAAGCCAGGATGTCTGCACTTTCAACCCAATCTGCCAGGGAGTCCCTCAAAGTTGAATATATCAAACTTAACAAGTTCATGCTCGCCAGAGGTCATGTTTGCTGGTACAGGTAGCAGGCATGGGGCTGATGATGTTATGGCTAATGTGGGTCAAGGATCAGATATGAGCATCAGCCAGGGGGATCCATCATCAGATTCTGGCTTTATGTATGAGGATGGTGGTGTGGGAGGGGGTCAGAGCTGCAAATGCAGGTGATGGGGGTGGGAGCGTTTGGGGCGAGTTGGGGCAGCCAAGGGTAAAGTGAAGAGGCGTGTGTGTGTGTTCTTCATTAGACAAACCTCTCACAACAATGCCATGTTTGTAGTTGTAGTTAGTTGTGTAATAATTATACTATATTGAATTTATTTGTGTGTTTTGAGTATTCACGTTTATTGGACCACTGTGACATTGTGACTACTACATCAACTTTACATTTATCAATATCTACATTTTATCTGTCAAAATTCAATCAAATTTAGGACAATGCCCAAGAAAGGAAACAAGAGTCTTACTTACAGTATGCACAAAAATGCAAGAGTCATTGCCAGAGGACAACAAGAGGGCTTCAATGAAGATATTAATATCATCCTTGACATGATTGAAAAACATTGTGAAGAAGTCAGTGCCAAATGGAAGAAGAGCAAGCAAACAGTCATGCATGCAGTGTATGCTCCGGGTTGTATAGCAAAACAGAAGTGACATGTAAATTTAGCTAATGCTGCTTGTGCTATCACAGCATGGTTAAGGGGTGACAAATTAGGTGTGGATTGATACATAGCTGTTATAACAAAATGACTAATATCAGCCTGCCTGTGTAGATCTTACTAAAGAAGAGAAGATGAAGTATGAAGAGATCCCTTTGTCCATCAAAACATTCAACCTCCTCACCAAACTCTCCTCCTCAGGCATATAGACAACCCTCTCAGAAAATGCCAGGAAGCCGTGGAGGACAGGGATTGGGGTTTTATCTCACACTGCCTCGCACACAATTTCTGGTTCTGGAGATTGTGAAATTAAATTAATGATGATGAGCCCCTTATTAGCCTCAAGGTGCCATGAAACACGAAAATGTCTGATTTCGGGCATTGAATTAGTATTCTGATAGCCGAATCATTTGAGACAACCGGTCCGCGATGGTGTAACTGTGAACTCACTGCAGCCTTTTAACCCAGATGGAAACAATGATATTAATTCGATCAATGTTTTCTGCCAGCAATGTGACATCCTTAAATAATGCATCGAGTTCATCTAAGATGATTGAATAAGTGATGGACCGAGAAGAGTAGGCACACACAAATTAATCGATGTTGGTCTGTAAAACATCAAGCGCGATATCCAATAGAGTTCCATAAATGCTGTGGAGCCAAGGATCCCGTGTGAAACAGCAGGAGAAAATCGATATTTGCTGGCAAATCCATTCCATGTGTTCAGGTTGGTTTCGATCGTATCTGCATATTTCTCATTTAGGCCATTCTCCAAAAACAGCAACGGTAAAACCTACGACCTCAACCAGAATTTGAAACAGTTTCTAATCACATTGAGATCCTGATGTGACAGGCGCTGTGAATCATACACCTCCTTAATAATGGAGGTGAAACAGTAAGTAATAAGCAAATGTTCTGAAGTGGTGAGAGTGGCAGCTGACGGGCTACAGAGATATTTGCCAAGGTGTGATATGAATATCGAGGCAACAGCATAGCATTCCCCAGCAAGTTGCGACCTGACCAGGGCAGTGTAGAGCATAGGAACCATTTTAGCTGGCTCTTCCTTGATAAACACCATGAGCGTAATTACATATGCCATCTCTACTATGACTTTTCCGATCTTCGCTTCTTCACTAGTGCGAAACCGGTATATAAAGGTGACATACGTATTCATGAGAAGCCACCTCCCCAGATATCAGATTTTACGTGGGTAAGATGGTCTTCATTAAAGTAATTTCACATCATCAGAAGCGAACATGCCTCAAGAGATCTACCCCCTCTTTAACTATTATGATCATTTGCCGGACAGTTAGCTGTTTGTTAAGCAGTCTAGTCGTGGTCATTTCCTCGTGTGTGTACCTGAGCCTGAGGGCAATTCTTCGGTACTCCTCCACACGTCACGTGTTGAACAAGTACCTTCCCACCACAATGGATATATTGGTGCCGTACAGTAGATTTGTCCCGATCCACTCCATTTCCAGACCACAAATATAACCGGGCTCGGCTTCCACTTCCACAGGATTATGAATAACGGGTTCCATCCATGCCGCTATGGCATCGCTCTCAACGTCGGACATGCCTTGATTAATTCTTGGTGATTCCAAAAAGCATCGTGGCAATTCTACACAAACTGCAAAATCAGGACACTAAGCCGGAAAAAAAGTCCGATACCTGGAAGTCAATTCTCGAAACAAAAGATTAACATACCCGCTGTTGAACCCATGAATCAAGTGCGTCCTTGCTGATCGATATATGGTCGTCATGACCTGGTGTGTGGTACCAGAAGCCATGACTCTACATTACACGCCCATTGTCTCTGGAGTATGCCCCGAAATTGACTTTCGAGGACCGTGATCCATTGAGATTCCAGGGCAACAAAATGGGGGTAGTTCTTCAACATGGTCAGGGTGACTGGGTACTACCTCGTGGTCAGACATGGGGAACATGAGATATAGACAAGAGGCGTGTCACAAGAACAGAAAAGAGAATGGTTGACAAGGTTCATCTGGCATTTTCTATGTTTGTGAGACACCGCTTTGAATGCAGTCCAAATTGCCAAATAACAGTGGTCTACTAAGTCACTGCCCTGCATCCGCAAGTACTATTAGCCGAGATAAGCTTTAAACGCCGGGAGTTATAACATAGTGTTATGACAACGGTAAATACAGAAAATAATGTTGGAATTGGTGATGAAACCACCCTTTTCTTAGGGGCAGTTCACCTATTTCTTCACTTTTCATGGGAGGATGATAGTTGTGGACCATGTTTTTGGAGGTTAATGCATGCCAGAACCAGTATACACCTAAACTAGCATCCTACCTACTATGTCAGAAGGTGATTCACTAACTGACACATTGATTAAGACATAAATACTTATATTACAAGACTATTACCACCTTGTTGATTGGTATTACAATAAGTCAACTCATACTATTTTTAATAAATAAGACATTAATTATGAGGATAAACTGAAAAAGACAAAAGCTGTCAACTATGTACAAAACTGGTTTGTTCTTTTATCTGAATATGTCTGTGCATATCTACAAGGGACTTTGTACTTGGTGTTCATCCAAACATCAGTGAAGGAACCATTTCTTTCTATCCTTCTGCCGATGTACCGAGTGGTGCAGCTGAGTTGTGGACCATCAGGATTCCCTCTTCTTCATTTCTTTGCTAGTACCCAAGTGGGTTGTAAAGGTGCAATAGGTCTTCATGAGAAGCCATTTCACCCAATATCGTATTTTACACAGGTAAGATGGTCTTCATTAAAATGATCTCAGCATGCAATAAATGGATTTTACCAGAAGAGGACAGGCCTCAATAGAAGCAGACCCTCTTGAGCTATTGTGCCCAATTGCCGGACAGTTAGCTGTTTGTCAAGCAGTCTAGTCACCATCGTCATTTCTTCAAGCGTGTACACCAGCCTTCATGCAATTCTTTGGTACTCCCCGACATCTTGGTACCATACAATAGCTTTGTCCCGATCCACTCTAATGCCAGACCACAAAAGTAACCGGGGCCAACTTCAACTTCCATTGGATTATGAATAATGCCGTCCACCCACCTATCCATGGCGTCTCTTTCAAAGTCGGACATGCCTTGCTCAATCCCTGATGAATCCAGCAACCCTCGCGGTGGTTCTAGGGAAGTTGGAAAACCACGGCACTAGACAAAAGAAAAGTGCAACATATTGTAGTAGATGCTCGAAATGAAAGATTAATATACCAGTTGCTGAACCCATGAATCAAGAGCATCCTTGTTGATTGGTGCATGCTCATCACGACCTGGACTGTGATAACAGAGGCCGTGGCCCTGCCTATTACATGCCCATAGTCACTGGAGTATGCCCCGAAAGTGACTTTGGAGGACTTTGATCCTTCAAGATTCCAAGGAAGCATGTGAGATCAATGGGGGTACCTCTTCGATTTCATCAGGGTGACTGGGTACTACCTGGTGGTCAGACATGGGGAATGTGAGATATAGAGAAGAGGTGTGTGGCACCGGAAAAACCCCTCTCTCCAAAATATTTTAGGATCCATTGTAGAGCCTTATCTTATATAAACTTTAATAATCTCTATTGGATCCTTGTAAGATTTAAAATTGGTTAAGGATCCAAAAGGTAGGTGGAGGGTGATCAGGTGTACATAGGATCTTTTAAGTATCAACCATATCATTAAATATAAACTCCTTCAAATTTGTATAGTCCAGTGGGATTCTGTATCCCTTTATATTTCCTGTGACTTGTCAGAGGGTGATCCAATTAAAAATCCACAAAACTCCTGGATGTGGTTGCAGGATTTAACATCACATAGAACATGTGCATAATCAATCAACTTAAAATCCCATTCACATCCCTGAATTTGATGGAATTACAAAATGATATAGAATCTGTTAGATGGTCCACAATTGAGTTAAACACTCCTTTGTTCCAACATGCAGAGAACAAAGGGAGTTTATATTGGAACACAGCACCAGGAAAAACCCTTGCTCCAAACCTTTTTAGGATCCTCAGTAGAAGCGTATTTTATGTAAACTCTGCCAATCACTCATCGGCTCCTTAAATGATTTAAAGTTGGTTAAGGATCCAACATGTGATTGGCAGGTTTAGAATCCAATGAACTTTTCCATCCTTAAAAGGTCCATAATGGAGTTAAAATTGGTTAAGGATCTAACATGTGATTGCAGGGTTTAGAATCCAATAAACCTTATGATCCTAAAAAGATCCCTAATCAATTTGAACTCTTATAAGGATTCAATGGATGACTATTGGAGTTTAGATAAAATACAGCTCTACTAAGGATCCTAAATTTTTTTGGAGAGGGAGGTTATCCCAGTGAACAGAGAGTTTAACTCAATTGTGGACCATCTAACAGATTCTATATCATTTTGTAATTCCATCAAATTCAGGGATGTGAATGGGATTTTAAATTGATTGATTATGCACATGTTCTATGTGATGTTAAATCCTGAAACCACATCCAGGAGTTTTGTGGATTTTTAATTGGATCACCCTCTGACAAGTCACAGGAAATATAAAGGGATACAGAAGCCCACTGGACTATACAAATTTGGAGGAGTTTATATTTAATGATATGGGTGATGCTTAAAGATCCTTTGTACACCTGATCACCCTCCACCTACCTTTTGGATCCTTAACTAATTTTAAATCTTATAAGTATCCAATAGAGACTATTGGAGTCTATATAAGATAAGGCTCTACTATGGATCCTAGAATCTTTTGGAGAGAGGGGGAGAGGGGTTTCCCCAGTGTCACAAGAATGGAAAGAGAACTGTTGACAAGGTTCATCAGGATTCTTCTACTTCTGTGAGACACCACTTTGTATGTAGTTCAAATTTCCAATTAATAATGGTCTATGAAGTCACTGGAAATGGCCTGGGATCCAAAGTACTGATAGCCGAGATGAGCTTTAAACACCAAGAGTCTTGAATATTATATGATAAACTGTAAATACATAAACTGAAAAAGAAAAAAGCTGTGATGTAAATATATACAAAACTGATCTGATCTCTGGATCTGAAGATCGACAATGGACTTTGAAACAATACTTCATGGTCATACAAACATCAGTGAGAGAACATTTTCTTTCTATTCTTCTGGTGATGCAACACAAAGTTCCCAACTGGTGTGCCCCAGTTCTGGACCCTCTGGATTTCTCCTCCATCTCATGTATGGTATTTTCCAATAAAATGGACATCTTACTGTCATCCATGCAGTAGCTTCATCCCGGTCTGATCTAATGTAACCAGTAAACATTGTTGTGAGAACCATGTATATTGGACAAGCTTGAAACTCAGACTTTCTCCCTAATGATCTTGTAGTACAGTTGAACCCCTCTTAACCCATACCCCTTGGTGGATGGCCCAAGGTATGGGTTATGAGGGGTTATGGGTTTGGAGAGGTATGCTAAAAATAGTCTCAAAAATGGTGGAAAATTTGTAAAAAATCTTTGAAAGGATTATAGAATTATGTTAAACTACGTTACTGCAACAAGTTAGACTAAGGTGTGTGATCCATCTATGATTTCTGAAAGAAGTCAGTTATAACAGTTTCTTTCAGACTCGTCGTTGCTTCGAGGTGGAGCTGCCATTTGAATGTGCCCAGAATTGCTTCGAATTTGCGTGTGATGGGGTCATTCCTGTCATCAATGTACCTGTTGATGGTGGATACTGCCTTGAGAACATCACACCAGGTGGGGTGAGGTTCAATGGGTATATCCTCATCAACATTGTCTCCACCATTTATCTCGATTTTCTCGTGTGCCACAATTGAATCAATAACAGACTGATAGATTTCCTTGTCCGATGCCTCCATCAAGGCATGAGATTCACCAGCTGGGTTGAGAAGAGATTCAACATCCATTCGATTCTTCATCTGGAGTGCCCCTGTAGCAACCAAATCATTGAGTGCAGCCTCAACTTGCTTTTCAGTGTGGGCAACTGGATACATTTGGGACTTGGAGGAAGGATCATTGAGGAGTGAAGTAATTGGAATTAAAGGGTGAGACAAAGTGGGATTTATTTCAGGCAAGATTCCTGCTTTGCACCAGCAATTGCAAATGGTCGTTGTGTCGACATCATGCCAAGAAGCATCTGCTATTTGCATTGCTTGCAACTGATTGATGTCATAGATTTGAGCCAGTGTTATACCTTCGTCATAACGATCAACAGCCTGTTGAATGAACCTGGTACGGTAGTGGGCTTTAAAGCATCTGATGATACCTTGGTCATTTGGTTGGACATGTGCAGTGAGGTTTGGCTCGAAGTTTTCAACTCGGATATTTTGAAGGTTGGTAGGAACAATGTGGCCAGAAAATTTATCTTGAAAAAGAAGTATTTTTCGATTTTTGTCTCCAAGTTCGTGATCCCACTGCTGAATCCAGTCTTGATAGAGTTGTGCAGTCATCCAAGCTTTTGCATTATTTTGGTAGTAAAACCCCAATTGGATTCCGGTCTTCTTGTTGAAAGCTCGTAGCTCTGCTGCTTCCCCAACGATGAAAGCTGGGAGTTTCTCAGACCTGTCGGCATTTGTTGTGAATGTGTATGTCAACCTGAACTTTTTGCTTTTGACTCCTGATTGTTTATGATCTGACAGGCCTCTGTCTGGTACAAGTCTATGCATTGGAGTCAGATATGGAGGTAGAAATAAGGAAATAGGTATGTACCCATAAACAAGACCTGTTTCATCCATGTCATCCATGTTAAAGATATCACGACGCTCATATTTGTACTTTATAATAAGCTCTTGAATCCATTTTCGCTCCCTCTCCTCCAGTGTCAGCATGTGCTGATGCGGCTTCCCCATGTCTCTTCATCTCCTTCAAGCCATTCCTGTCCTTGAAATGTGCCAACCAACCATTGCTCAATGTCAGTCTCTCATCTTCAGGAATACCCACCAAGTCTGCAAACTGGTTCCATTTCTGGCGAAGGACTTCCCCAGTAAGCAGAATTTCATCACCCATGGCCTTCAAAACCCATAAATACATCATTTCAAAAACCTCTGGATTGGTACGACCTGTTCCCGGATGTTTCAATATCCGACTTCCAATCTCCGACTACAGAACATCAAAGTTACCGTATCATCTGCATTCTTCTCTTGTTCCACATTTGGTAATTTGTCCATTGACAAGTATTCACTCATTTGTTGTTATATTCCCATTTCGGAATATTGTCTCCCTAATATGTCTTATTGTATTTCTGTTTTAAGAACACTTCCGTTTCCGTCTTATTATGGTCTTAGTTTGTAGTACAATAACGAGTAGACTTATATTAGTTTCCGTGAATTTGTACTTTACCTTAGATCTGATATCGACTTAGTTTCTTATTCCTCCTCCCGTCTTTCTGTATGCTCGATATTCGGAACTCTTCGGAACTCTGAATATCCGTATCTTCCATCGTAAGCCTTAGCCTTACTTCCGAAATTAAGGACTTTGAGCGTTTGCGTAGAGGCGCAGCACATAAGCTGAAGCCGACGTCCTGACCCTATCCACTAGTTTCCGACTTCCTGGTGACTTTCCAATAGTTCCAGAATAAGTTCCCGACACGGCACTTAACACGGATGCTCAGTCTGTTGAGCTCATTTCATCATCTGGTCACTTTGGTGGTTTGCCTGTTCCCAAAGCCCATGCCATTTTGTTTCTTCTTTGATCCATGCTGAGACTAATGGCTGTTTGATCTTAAGGTTTGGGTAGATTGGATTGAAATGCTGAGCCATCTTTGATTGGTTTTGGCCATTTTTGTGGTGCCAATCAAGGATTTCTATGCGCTGAGCCAATGTAGCATTTTCTTTCTTTGTAAAAGTATGAGCAGTGACTGGCTTATCAGATTTCTTCTTAGGTGCTTTAGGTCCTTTCTCGTATATGGAATCTTCACAGAGTTATTAGTAATTTGCTTTTCTCAGGCATTAAAAAAGTTGTACATTTCTGTTTGTTTCCTGCAACCTTCACCAAGTCACCAGCCCACTCCCTCAGCTTCCTCACAATTGCCTTTCCATTTTCATCCAAGCATTCAAGCCCTCACTCATAGTCTGAGGCTGACTCCAAGGTGTCAAGAACACATTGCTTATCAATAGTGTTTGCTTCATTGTCCAACCAGTGCCCATCTGATGACGAAATGGTTTCTGCCCTAGCTAGCTTTGCACCAAGTTCCTTCTTGTGAGTCTTGATTGTGTCTGTAAATTTAGAAAGCCCTTTCTTAAGAATTTCAAGTGGTCTAGGAGCCATACTATCCTTGGATATGGATAATAAAAGCTCAGTAGGTTCAATCAACAAAAAACTATAGATGTGACACATTCTATCAGCCATGGACACATATTTCAAACTCAGCTCAATAGGGTTGTCATATTAATATTTTTGAGGGGAAAAAAAATTGTATAAACATTTACTTGGGGGCTATTCAGTAGGTGCAGTGGTGCATCATTGTGATGAGCTAACAATGATTGATTATTTGACAATAAAATTAAGGGACTACATCTAATTCAGTATGGGTTTTGTTATGTATTTTTAGCTTTTTTCTGATTTTTAAACAATTTCCCCTAACAAATTGCGAAAACAAATATTCAAATGTAATTATATTGCAACAATTAAATTGTACAATATTTGTTTGATTTATCCTGAATTTATACAATTTATTTTGTATTTTTATCTAATAAATTGAGCAAGTTATTGAATTTCTACTTTTTATTCTTTTTTGATTAATATGTCGGCGACTCAGCACTTATTCACAACACGTGAGTAATCATGTGATATTCACATGACATTTCAAACTCCAACGCTGACAAAACGCGATGCGAAATAATCATGCATAATCAAGGTAATATATATATATATTTATATCATTATAATAAAATATTATATTTATAACTAACTAAAAATAAATATAGTAATTATAATAATATAAAGACGGCCACCTGTGTTTATTACATGGCACGCTGGAAACTCCTTACAACGAGTGATAGCCGTCACAGCAAGTGACAGTTGTCACAAGGGCGCGCGACTGTCACAACATGTGACAGTCACAAGATGCGAAGAATGTCATGTGCACCCACAGGTGCAAGAGCATTATATAATCATATATGCTATTACAGCAAAAACCGGAAATCTCTGGAACATTCCAGTGGCTGCCAAAGTGTTAAGAACTAGAAACTGACTAATATCGGTGGCTGACAGGGACCGATCGGAAGGACTTGGCTTCAGCTTATGTGCTGCGCCCTCGCAAATATCCGTAGGATGTCCTTAAATTTCGGGCGGGTGAAGACTAATCCTAGTGAGTACCTTTCGGCGTGATACCGATCGGAATCGAAGGACAAGTCGAGCGTCGGGCCAAGGGGTCGGGGCCAGGAGTCGGCGAGCGCACGCGAAGGTGGATGGGGGGATTCTTAGTATGAGACTGATACAGGTGTATGGGGGTATTCTGAGTCGATATTCTGATTGCCTAGTAACTACAATTACAGCGGGTTCATATACAAGTAACAGGCGTCTGGAAAATACTAATGGGGAGAAGGGCGGAACACGGTATTAACAATAAGCTTGACTAGGAACGGGAAGTTTATGATTAGTTCGGAAGCCGATGATAACCGAGAGCGGGATTACGGTAAAAGGAAATGGTTCGAGGACTACAAATATAGATAGACATATGCGAAACATAAGATTGAACGGATCAACATAATAAAGGGGACGTATCAAAGTTTGACCAGACAATAAGAGTTATTTGACGTGGGCGTAAATGGAGTTTGATCTTCGCGAAACATTCGTCAGCTTCGGGGCCGATGGTTTCCGAGAGGATGACTTGAAACGTTGACAAGTGGCGATAACCTCGGGGCCGATAGGGTTGTGACACGGTCGTAACAGTATCTCCCCTTTTGGCCGAAATCCCAAGGAGGCCGAAAATCTAGATCCCGTACGTAAAAACTTGTCGGGTACGGCTGGGTGTGTCAAACATCATGTGACTCGGCAAAAGTTTGCATATAAAAGTTTGAGAGTTCCTGGCGCTTGAAATTCCACTTCCCTTCCTTTAACCATCATGACCATAGGCTCGGGGTCAAAGCCCTTCCCGGTTAGGTTAACAGTTGCGCCCATGTCGGCGCCGAGTGGTACGGCGAACGCGAAGGAGCGTCGGCGTATACTCGAGCAGAAGAAAAAGGCGCGTGAAGAGGAGGAGCAGAAAGAGAAGGAGGAATTGGCGGCCATCGAGGCCGAGGAAAAGAAACAGGCGGCAGAAGAGGCCGCGCGCAAGCACTGGGAAGCAGTGCTTGCAAAGAACAAGCAGCAGGAGGCCGATCGGGCGCGGGAGGAGGCGGCGAAAAAGAAGCGGGAGGGAAAAGTGAGTCGGCTCTGGTGTCTTTTGCGAACCTTACTGACAATATCTGTCAGCGCAAGGCTGCAACGCCTTTGGAGTCCGATGACGAAGAGGGAGAGGAGGACGAGGAGGATGCACCGGGGCCGTCGAGCCCCAAGGTGGGTTCGGTTTCCTAAAAAAAACTTCCTAAATAATTTTTTTTCTATAGAAACAAAAGCAGGTCCCCAAGGTGGGGCCTGAAAATGACCCCAAGTGCAATCGGTGCACGAAACGGGGTCGAACCTGTCATCCCCGGACCAATGGTCGGGGCCGCACTTGTCAAGAGTGCGCTGATCAGAAGCTTGGGTGTGTTTTCCCGGGGGCCGATGGCTCATTCCAGGAGCGACAGGCCGATGCTCTAGAAGAGCAAAACCGCCTCATGCGGACCTACTTCTCGGAGATGAGTCGGTACCGATATGAGATGTTGCAACAACAAGGGCTCATAACTGAGCAATTGCGACTCTTGGGCATCAGGCTGGAGAAACAAACCAGTGTTATCGAGTCTCTCGGTGGTCAACTTGAGCAGTATTTGGAAGTCTCGAGTTGCGGTGGGCATGAAATTGGGGTTTCGGAGAAGGTCGGTGGTGTGGTATCGGTGGCTGTATGTGATCCGGTATATTGTTAGGAACACAAGGTTCTAACATAGATACATGAAATACCGGGTGCACTGCACGCATGTTGTCGGGGAGCCGAAGCGTCCATGAAAGCGTGCCGGCTTGTGCTATAACTTCAAAAGGACCTAAATATTTTTCAGAGAGCTTCTTAGAAGGTCTAGTAGTTCGGAAAAACTCGGCTTTAACGAATACTCGGTCTCCGATCTTGAAATCAGGAGGTGGAAGTCGGTTTTTATCCGCAGACCGTTGGTATCGTTCTTGAGCCATTGCGATAGTTTTACGAAGTTCTTGATGTAGCTCGTCGAGGTTTGTAACAAAGTCTTGAGCACGGGCGGATGCGAGATCGCGTTCCGGGTGGATTGCGATGTTGGGGTTGTAGCCTTTATTTGTGAAGAAAGGCGAAATGCCAGTAGTGGCATTTGGTGCGTTGTTGTATGCGAATTCGGCCAGCGGTAGTAGTGATTTCCAATTGTCTTGTTGATAGTTGCAATAGACACGGATGTATTGCTCCAAGGTTTGATTCATGCGTTCGGTTTGTCCATCGCCTTCCGGGTGATAGCCCAAAGTGAAATGTAACTTCATGTCTAGTGCTTTTCCGAGTGACCTAAAGAAGTGAGAGACAAACTCGGATCCGCGATCGGATGTGACATGCGACGGAACGCCATGCTTGGAGAATACGTGGGTAACGAATAATTCAGCTAACTGTACAGATGTTATCGTGTCATATGTTGGAATGAAAATACTTTGCTTTGAGAGCCGATCCACAACAACTAGGATTGCTGTGTGACCTTCGGATGCCGGTAGGTGCTCGATAAAATCCATAGAAATCGAGTTCCAAGGTTTTTCCGGTATCGGTAATTGTTTGAGTAGGCCATATGGTTTGTGTCGCTGTGATTTAGAGCGTAAACACGTAGTACAGGATTTACAATAGTGCTTAACAAAATCTCGGATGCCCAATTAGCTCTTTTGAAAAGAAAGCATCAGCAGAATCCTTCAAGAAAGATGCAGATTTTAAGGAAAATTGGGTTATTTTTTTATTTCTATTTTTGGGCCATGTATATTCTCTTCTAATGAGTGAGAGGGTCTTATTGAGGCCGAAATGTCCTGAGATTGGGTGGTCGTGCTTATGTTGTAGGATTCGCAGCCGAAGGGTGTCGGAATCCGGTACATAAATGCGATTGTCAAGTCGAATGAAACCTTGTGAGTCTAATGACCATCGGGGTTGATCGGGGTCGGACGGGTTATCGAGGTGTGCTTTGGTGACTGGGTCTAATGGAATTGCCGATAGTATGTCTTGATGTAACTTTTCGGTATCCATAAGGATAACACTTCGCAAGACTGGATGAATGAGGTAAGTGGCTCTGATAGACGCGGACAGTTGTTCCGATGAAAACATAGGTTTGAAATTATGCGGGTTAACTGTGGCGTAGTCGCTACTCCCCTCTTTAGGATAGACGTCCCATCGTCTAGTCATAGCGTCGGGTTTTCCACCAAGGCGGCCGGGACGGAAACGAATTACCATGTTGAAAGCGGAGAGGTATTCGGACCATCGAGCTTGTCGACGGGTGAGAAGTTTTGTGGTTGAAAAGTAAACTAAATTTTTGTGGTCTGTAATAACATCTACCGGGTGGGTTGAGCCTTCCAAATAATGTCGCCATGTCTTGAAAGCTTCAAATATTGCGAGTAGTTCCTTATCGTGAACATCATAGTTGAGTTCGGGCGCCGAAAATGTGCGAGACAGAAAAGCTACTGGGTGTACTTCACCATCGGTGTCCAGAATGGACAATATCGCAGCAAGCGCATAGTCCGAGGCATCGGTTTCCACAATGAGTTGAACGTCGGGTTTCCAGTGCGACAAAATAGGGGCAGATGTAAAGGCACTTTTCAATTCCTGAAATGCCAATCGGCATTCTTCGGAGAAATTCCACGGGGTGTCTTTGCGAGTAAGACGAGTGAGCGGAACGGTAATTTTTGAGTAATTGTGAATGAAACGACGATAAAAATTGGCAAAGCCTAAAAAGGACTGAATATCTTTAACCTTTCGGGGTTCCGGCCAATCTTGAATGACTTGAATTTTAGAGTCATCCATGCGGAGACCGTCGGGTTCCATCATGAAGCCTAAGTATTCAACCGTGTCGACATCAAAAGAACATTTTTTACCATTCGCAAAAAGACCATGTTTTCGGAGTCTTCGGAGGACTTCACGGACGTGTTCATCATGAAGTGTAGGGTCTTCGGAGAAGATGAGGATGTCGTCTAGGTACACAATGACAAAGACGTCAAGTAGGTCGGAAAAGACGTCGTTGATAAAACGTTGAAAGACCGACGGAGCGTTGGTGAGGCCGAAAGGCATCACTAACCATTCAAAGGAACCATAGCGAGTGCGAAAAGCTGTTTTCCATTCGTTACCTTCAGCGATCCGAACCAAATGATAGGCGTGTTTGAGATCTATCTTTGTATAAATTCGGGCCTTCCAAGGGGCGTCGAGTAAATCGGAGATTAATGGTAATGGGTACTTGTCTTTTCGAGTAATCGCGTTTAGTCCTCGAAAGTCAATGCAAAGTCGAAGGGAACCGTCTTTTTTCCGAACGAATAGGACAGGGGCTCCATAGGGAGACTTTGAGGGTCGGATAAAACCTATAGCCAAATGTTCATCCAAGAAATCTCGGATAGCCGATAATTCGGACTGCGAGAGAGGATAAACCGGGCCTAGGGGCGGATGTGAACCATCTTCAATATCAATTTTCAAATCGTAAGGCCTGTGAGGGGCGAGTCGATCGGCTTTTTGTTTACTGAAGACATCTGCAAATTCATGGTATTTTTTAGGAACACCTTCTAAATCTGCGATCGGTTCAGTCACCGGGGATGCGAAGCGACCAGTGACTTCGTCAACTTTAAGATTGACTGTAAATGCTCAGGAGCCGTCCAACTTGATGGCTCTCATAAAAGCTGCGGCGTTTATTAGAGAGATGGGCGGCGGAGAGCTCGGATTTGCCACGGGGGCCGGAGGTGCTGTAGAAGCCATATTTGCCGAAACAGGCGGAAACGGACCAGTCGTATCGGGTGCCGACGGGGTTCGGAAATGGATACTGCCCAATACCCAATCAATCAACGGATTATAGCGGGTGAGCCAGTTATGTCCTAGAACCACGGAGCAGCTCGAGTCCAACTGTGTTACAAAAAACGTAACTGTCTGAAAGGTTCCACATGGGAACCGAAGTCGGAGTTCGCAGGCTTGCGAGATTACGGAGTTTGAGGTACCATCAAAAAGTCGGAGCGGAATCGGATCTATTGCATAGGTTTTCAACTGATTTTTTCTGGAAAAACTTGTATCTATAAAACAATGGGTTGAACCTGAATCTATGAGAGCTCGAAAAGTGAAACTCCCGAGAGGTTCCGAAGTAAGATTTATGAACAAAGAATTAGGATCATACAATGCGGATGCGTTAAGATGACAATTTTCCGGTGTGCGAGGAGATTCAACGCAACTCTCCAACCGCACAGAATCCAGAGAGTTGCTTAATCTTTTTTCGACTCGGCAGCCGGCTTGGCCGGTTGTGAGGTCGTGGCCGTATTGGCCGATCGGGCTTTTGTGGCTTTTGGGCATGCAGCGACTCGGTGTCCGGGATCTGCACACAACAAACAAAGGTTGTTGTCCATTCGGCGTTGCTTTTCCTGTGGTAGGAGCTTGCCATCGGAGCCGAGTTTGCCAGTTAAGTCGGGTTTGTCTTTGTCTTGAGACTTATTCGACTGTTTGCCCTTGCCTTTTTTGTCGTTAGACCCTTTGTTTTCGGACTTCTTATCGGAAGTCGAGTTGCCAGTTATATTGGTGTTTTGGTTACCAGACTTGTTGGCATTCTTGTTGTCCGATGATTTTTTGTCCGACGGGTTTTCGCGACTGATTTCCGAACGTCGTTCCCAGTATCGAGCGTCTGCGTTTTGGGCTTTCAGGCGCATGAGAGGGAGGGTTTTCGGCTTGCCGGTCTCTCCTTTGGAAACTTCGTCTTTGAGGCGAGACGGAAGGCCGGAGTAAAACTGGGATCGGAGGGCCGAATCGCCCCAGTCGCAACGCGCGGCGAGGTTGTTGAACTGGACGATATAATCGGTGATGCGCTGAGTGTCTTTCATTTTGAGATTAGAAAGCGTGGTTTCTGCATCGCCGGTTTGGTCGTAGGGGCCGAAGTTGGTTTCGAGTTCCTCGACAAAGGCATCCCAATCGTGGAGCCAATCGGGGTCTTCAGAGGTGAGGCCAGAAAATGCGGGTTCGAACCAGGCTGCTGCGGAATCCTTAAGGTATGAGAGTGCGAAGTTTACCTTTCGGTCATCCGTTGCGAATGCAGCCGGGCGGTCCCGAAAGTTGAATCGACATTGCATAAGAAATGTCGGCAATTTCTTCGGGTTTGAGCCAGTAAATGGCTCGGGTTTGTTGACTCGGGTTTGCCCAGGTTCCTTTTCCTTGATATTGCTTTTAAGGAATTCATTAAGGGATCCTAGTGTACCTGAAAACAATTCCCATGTTTCTTCAGGGTCGAGAGCCGGTTTCTTCTTTGCAGACTTCTTGGAGCCACTAGCCTGAGGTTGGTCGCCATCCTCGGGTTCGTGTTCCGAAACTGGTTGATTGTTAATCTCCTCAGTTGCTTCGGGATCGGTTGCTTCAGTTACTTCTTCAGCATCGCCGGTAATCTCCACAAAGCGAGATTCTTCGGAGGTTTCTGGTAGCGGGGTTCTCTGAGTAGCTCGGGCTGTATACAGGAAAGGAGACTTGAGAGTGGAAGATTCTGCTTCGCCGCTAGGCTTGGCATTTTTCCTCGGAGGCATGTTTAGACGGAAAATGCGAGTGTGAAATCAGAATATACTGTTAAGAACTAGAAACTGACTAATATCGGTGGCCGACAGGGACCGATCGGAAGGACTTGGCTTCAGCTTATGTGCTGCACCCTCGCAAATATCCGTAGGATGTCCTTAAATTTCGGGCGGGCGAAGACTAATCCTAGTGAGTACCTTTCGGCGTGATACCGATCGGAATCGAAGGACAAGTCGAGCGTCGGGCCAAGGGGTCGGGGCCAGGAGTCGGCGAGCGCACGCGAAGGTGGATGGGGGGATTCTTAGTATGAGACTGATACAGGTGTATGAGGGTATTCTGAGTCGATATTCTGATTGCCTAGTAACTACAATTACAGCGGGTTCATATACAAGTAACAGGCGTCTGGAAAATACTAATGGGGAGAAGGGCGGAACATGGTATTAACAATAAGCTTGACTAGGAACGGGAAGTTTATGATTAGTTCGGAGGCCGATGATAACCGAGAGCGGGATTACGGTAAAAGGAAATGGTTCGAGGACTACAAATATAGATAGACATATGCGAAACATAAGATTGAACGGATCAACATAATAAAGGGGACGTATCAAAGTTTGACCAGACAATAAGAGTTATTTGACGTGGGCGTAAATGGAGTTTGATCTTCGCGAAACATTCGTCAGCTTCGGGGCCGATGGTTTCCGAGAGGATGACTTGAAACGTTGACAAGTGGCGATAACCTCGGGGCCGATAGGGTTGCGACACGGTCGTAACACAAAGTAATAGTAGTTAGTAGATACTAATAATAGATAGAATATTGTAGAATATTCTATAAGATTCCAAACTTTCCACTATGCTCTAGAAAATTCTAGAAAATTCTAAATGACATCATTCCTTCCAGAATGACATCATTCAATCTTCTAGAATCTTCTAAATGTCTCAGACCAAAATGTATATAAGGAGCTCAGCTCCAGCCTTGAATCAAAAAATCAATCAATCTTACTACATTTTATCAGCCACATCAGTGTGCCACTGCAGCAAGCAGTTTATTCCACCCCTTGTTGGGCTGTTGGACAAATAAATACAAATACTTAGTCACCTCTAGTTGAGCTGCTGACCTAAGCTATCTCAGGATCCCTTTGTCACCTCTTGTTGAGCTTCTGACAATAATCCTACCCCCTGGTCACTCTTCTGACCAATCAGGATTCCCTGCCACCTCTTGTTGAGCTTCTGGTATTAATCCTTTATACTATAGTCATCTCTTAATTGAGTACCAATTATTAGTTTTCCTTACATTGTTATTTGTAGTCTAAAACTTCAGTCACCTCTAGTTGAGTAATTTGACTGTTTATTACATTGCAAATACTCCCGTTCCTTTGTTCATTTATTGTGAATCAGTAAAGCATATTCACATAAACAAATACTGAGAATATCCTTGCAGAATCCTTAAGACTACATTAAGATCCTGATAAGTTAGTATCACAGTAGACCCTGTAGGTTAGTGTAAATAAAGCATATATTAGCCAAATAGTGTTTTATTCTATATCTAATCTTTTGACCTGTTTATAAATATTTTTACTGTTTGATAAATAGTATAAAATATATATAAACTAGCTAGAATCGAAGTTGAATCTAGATTCTGAATCAGTGAATTGTTATTCATATTTTAGTAGTGTTTTTACAGAAAAAGAACAAGCTTGCACAAGCAGCTCTCAAAACCTTCTTTGCGAAGTAGGGTGCATATATTCAAGTAAAGTCTTGACTTCAGGGGTTCTAAGTCTATTTAGGCTGCCACTGATTAATATCAAATACTTAAATTATTTTACCTTGCAGTGAATTGAGTATTTGCACATTTTGATAGAGCATTGGACTCCTTTTTCGGAAAATAGTATTAAAATAAGACTAATACATCACAGGTTTTGCCTTCTGAGGGGTATGGGTTATGGGTTATTGCGGACCTATGGGTTATGGTATGCAATTTCCTGCGAACCAAGTTGGTAGACAGCTCAAACTATGGGATATAAGGGGTTATGGGTTATCAGAGGTATGGGTTAAGAGGGGTTCAACTGTATACCTGAACAATTTTTGAACCATGACAGTGCAAGGTTGGACCCTGATAGCTTATGATTGAGTCACATGAAAAAAGAATTTTCTGCCAGCTTCTCTTTCCAGCCAATATGCATTTGCCTGAAGCCCACTTTCTGTTATTTATTAAATTGGACCATGTTAGAACTTGACAACCAATTTCATTTACATGGACCCCATGATCTGAATGACTTCAATTACATCATATTGTCAGGACAATCCTTATACCCCTTTTCTTGCATATTTATCCCTCTCCCTATTTTCTAGATTCTCACAACCCATACATATTATCACTACCCATCCCTCTCACATTATCACTATTCCTATCTCCCATGACAATAGGTCCACACATGGGCAAAAGAAATAGACCAAGATAATGATGTATAATACATGTGTGTTGATGGGGATAATGATTTTCTCAAGTATGTCGACAATCATTTCTTTTGTCAAGCAATAATGGAGTTGTATGGTGCCATTTTCAATTAAATGTCAAATAAAGTGATATTTGGCTTTGATGTATTTCATTCAATACAATGGACACTGATTAGAAGTGAACACTACCATTCCTTCATTGTCATTGAAAACATCCATCAGTTCTTCTAGAGGATTCAGTGTGATTCACAAATATTCAAGAGGATACAGTGCAATTCATTGCAATTCACATTTGTTTGGGAGGATTCAGTGTGATTCGCAAATATTCGAAAGGATACTTCAGTCATCTGCACAGGCTTGATCATGCTGCATGACCCTGGTGGCAGGCAATCTGACCCTTGTCTTGCTGTGGGATTCTATGGAGAGCTGTCAGCCTGATGCCTGGATGCCGCCCAGACACGCTTAGTTGGCTGCCTCGGGAATTGAGCAGTGGGGATCGGACTCAGGCCGCCACGGCTGATCAAGGTTTTCGGATTTTTCCGACACTTCTACCGAACCGTACGTCCAATTTCTCCGCATACTTACACGGTTCTCTATGCAGACCTTATGAGTATGGATTTACCCTTAAGTGATAGATCGTTAGATAATCCTTTTGAAAAGTTTATTCCCGAAGGGAACACTCGATTGTCTAAGGGTGCTCGCTGTTAAAGAACAGGTGTAAGAAGGCAAAGTTCCAAGTCATGGGGGTAGCTATCTTAAACCATCGTTTGAGCCCTTTGAGGACTGAGAAAACCATCCTTCGGATATCATACTTTGCGTTACTCTTCGAAGAATCTTACAATAGGTCGAACATCATTCAGGCAATGAGTAAATACGTTTGTTCATATAGAACAGCCTAGTCACACGCCCGTCCGTAGTTCTTCAAGAGGGATAAGTACTCTGTGTTGGAACTGGATGAGTCCCTACAAACGGTGTCGCAAGTAGACAGAGGAGCGATTGTACTTCGTACATCAAGCCAGTCACAAATATCTCCTCCCCGGGGATGTATACAACCGTCTCAAAAAAGGCCAGGAAGTCGTGAAGGGCACAGATTGGGTTATTCACTCGCACTGCCGTGCACGCAATTTCGGATTCTGGAAATTGTGAAATTAACGACGATGAACCCCTTATTAGCATCGAGGCGCCATCAAACACTGAAGTGTCTGATGTCGGGCGCTGAATTAGTATTCTGATAGCCGAATCATTTTGAGACGGCAGGTCGGCGATGGGGTAACTGTGGACTCACTGCAGCATTTTAACCCCGATGGAAACAATGAGATTAATTCGATCAATGTTTTCTGCCAGCAATGTGACATCCTCAAATAATGCATCGAGTTTATTTATAATGCACTTATAAGCGATGTAGCGAGAAGAGTCGGCACACCCAAATGAATCGATCTTGGTGTGTAAAAGGTCAAGCGCGATATCCAACAGAGTTCCATAAATGCTGCGGAGCCAAGGATCCTGTGTGAAACAGAAGGAGAAAATCGATATTTGGGGGAGAATCAGTTCCACGTGTCCAGGTTGGTTTCGATCGTATCTGCATATATCTCATTTCGGTCATTCTCCAAAACGCGCAATGGTAAAACTTACGACCTCATCCAGAATCTGAAATAGTTTATAATGATATTGAGGTCTTCGTGGGACAAGCCCCGTGCATTATGGACCTCCTCAATAATGCGAGAGAAATGATTAAAAATAATAGAATATTGTGAAGTGGTGAGGGTGGCAGCCGACGCGCCAAAGAGATATTCACCAAGGTGTGATATAAATTTCGAGGCGACAGCATAGCAGTCACGAGGAAGTTGCGACCCGACCAGGGCAGTGAAGAGTAGAGGAACCATTTTAGCTGGCGCCTTCTCGAGATACGCCATCCAATAGAATACTTGTGCCATCGCTACTATGACTCTGCCGATATTTATGTCTTCACTCGTATAAAACTGGGCCATAAAGGGGAGGGTCTTCATGAGAAGCAAAAAGGCCCTATATCGGATTTTATGCGGGTAAGAGGGTCTTCATTAAAGTGATTTCAGCACGCGACGAATTGTCTTCATCAGAAGCGAACATGCCTCAAGAGATCCACCCCCTCCTGAACGATTCTGCTCAATTCCCGCACAGGTAGCTGTTTGGTAAGCAATCTAGTCGTCGTCCTTTCCCCCTCGCCTGTGTACATGAGCCTTTGGGCAACCCTTTGGTACTCCTCCACACGTCGCGTGTCGAAAAAGCACTTTACAACCAAAATGGATATCTTGGTGCCGTACAGTAGCTTCGTCCCGATCCGCTCCATTGCCAGACCACAAAGGTAACCGGGGCCGATTTCGACTTCCGTTGGATTACGAATAACAGGTTCCACCCACCTAGCCATGGACTCTCTCTCACTATCGGACATGCCTTGCTCTATCCCTGATAAATCCAGTAAGCCTCGCGGCGGGTCTATGCAAGCTGCAAAACCACGGCACTAAACGAAAAAAAAAAGTTCGACACATTGGAGTCGATCCTCGAAACAAAAGATTAAGATACAATGTGCAGAACCCATGAATCAAGCGCATCCTTGTTTATCGGTACATGCTCGTCACGACCTGGTCTGTGGTAACAGAGGCGGTGACCCTCTCTATTACACGCCCATAGTCTCTGGAGTATATCCTGAAAATGACTTTCGAGGACTGCGATCCGTTGAGATTCGAGGCCAGCAGGCGAGATCAATCGGGAGAACTCTTCGACATGGTCAGGGTGACTAGGTACTACCTCGTGGTCAGACATGGGGAACGTGAGATATAGACAAGAGGCGTGTCACAAGAATGGAAAGAGAACCCACCGTTGACAAGGTTCATCAGGCCTCTTCTATTTTTGTGAGACACCGCTTTCAAATTACGAATTAACACTGCTCTACTAAGTCACTGCCCGGCATCCAAAGGTACTGTTAGCCGAGATGAGCTTTAAACGCCGAGTGTCAAAACATAGCGTTGTAAAACTATAAATGCAGAAAATAACACAATAATTATAATAGGCCAACTGAAAAAGAAAAAGGTTGTTTAAGTATGTACAACACGGGTCTGTTCTCTTCATCTGAATATTTCCGTGTATATCGACAAGGGACTTTGAACTTCGCGTGCATGTAAACATCAGTAAGACAACCTTTTCTTTCGGTCCTTCGGCCGACGTACCGAGTCGTCGTCCGAGTTGGGCTCCGCCATCCTCCGGCTATTTCACATTTCATTCCTTTTAAGAAAAAAGCAATAGAATTGGCTATACTTCGATTAAAAGTCATGACAGAAAAGCAGGAGTAAGAACGCTTATGATGAACCCACATGAAAAACAACTACCCCAGGCTCTTGGCTGGAAGCCCACCCTCTGTTGTTTATTAAATTTACCTTATTTTATTCACACGGACATCATTATATGAGCAACTTCAACACTATGTCATATTTTCGGGAAAATCCTTATACCCTTTTCCTCCATATTTATCACTATCCATATTTTCCATATTATCACGACCCATATTATTCACATTAACACTACCCATATCTCTCACGTTATCGCTATTCCTATGCCCCGTCACAATCTGCAACCTCCCCGTTCTGTCTAGTAGTCTAACGACAGATTATTCCCTGGAATATCTTTCATCATTCGCGCAAGTACTGTTGGATGCTTATATGCGTAACATTGGCAATGAGCGAAGCAACAACTCAATACTAATGAGAGATGATAATGACTTCTTCAGGAAAAATCTATTGTCGGTAAGAGTCCATTGATCGCACTCAGTACAATGTACATGAACCATAAAACTCAATTTATCACGGCTTGTATGATCCAAGTGGGGTGTGATCCATTGTTGAGCAGCCTGAAAGCGAGCGTTGAGGGAGCACCCAGTGTGTGCAACTTCAACATCATTAGTCCTCTGAGTGATACAATTTTCCGTCGATTCCAATGCTTCAGAGTGATGAATAAGCTTACAGGATCATAATAATATAATGGAATTCGGCAGAGATATAAGACGCAAAAGCGACGGATGACACAAGGATATAATACACGGCACACAGTACATTGCTATATCACTCAACCTTCTTCGTCTCGGCCTCCTCCGCAGTCAACACTTGTACATAATCTCTCGGGAACCAACCCTCTCCATCCCTTGCTCTCCCTCTCCACCACGCACTCTCTAACAGGATCATCAGTCCCCAAAATAGCAACAATCTCCCCTTCACGCAACGCCCACCACGTGGTCCTTCAGATTGAATGAAAAACCAGCCCTTGAAAACACGAGCTTACTCGGGTCAATGACATGCTCGTCCGGAGGTTGATTGGGTGAGGCGTTGTTCACGACATACACCGTTACAATCGATCCAGCCTGTTGTAATGCCTCGACGTACAGCTTGATCAGTTAGCTCGCAAGTAACACCGGGTCAGCGATTACTCGACGGGATTCGTGGACTAGAAATCGTCGCGGGGTTTGAACGGACATGTTTGGGTTTGGCGAGAGTGGGAGAGTTGGAGAGTTGGACGACGTCATCCGATATGGAGCCTATCAATAATGCGATGGGTGTGAAAGCGCAACTACTCCCGTGGATGGTGGTTGTACGAAGACTGTTGAGAAGAAATGGAAGCCCGACAGATGATAATGACTGTGGATGGGAAGGAACTGAAGTGAAAGACGCCGAACTTGATTTGGAGCGCACAAGCACGTACGTCGAGCGGATGCAGCCACCCTTCAATCGGAATAACCCTACACTCACACATCAGTTAGACGCAACGACACACATTCGCGCTCATTCCGACCATAGTGCAGACATTCGGATGTTTTTCCCAGATGCTCGAAAGGATGTATATGGCTACACATTCGTCGTTCTTCGCCATGGTCGGTGTGGCGGAGCAGTTTGGGCAGTTGCGGAATGCACTGGGTAGCGTTTTGGGGGCGTTTGAGATGATTCGGGGGCTGCGTGGGCTCATTACGGGCCAGCCAGTGAATGACGGCGGAATATGAGATGAATCCAGTTAGTACCTCGCCCGTCCACCGGGCAGCCCCCCTCCAAACACTACGTACCAATTCCCTCCAACAAGCCGGTCATCATCCTCCTCCTCGCACTGTGTAGCATTCCCTTCCTCATGCATCGTCTCATTCGCAGCCTCGCCGCCCGCTTGCCCCCGAATGTCGATGGGACTGATTGCTTTGGCGTTTGAGGGCAAGGTGCAGAATCCTGGGGCGGAGGCTTACGATCCCGTTCAGTGGAAGAGCTTCTGGTTTTCAACACCCGTAGATGGTTGTGGCAACTGTGATGCTTCCCCTAGATATTAAAGGCAAATGGCATGCCTGTACCTCTGTCGGATCTGTTCCATCTCTCTCTTATTCTCCTTCTCTGGACTTTACGCGGGTTTCGACGAGACACGCTGGTTGAACGAAAGAGCATCTGGCTGTCCACTATGAGCAGGTGCTGTGACTGCGACGGGACTTTCAGATATTGACTTGCTCGGCCGTCCTGGTGCAGTGTTTGGGAAGGCCTAGGCTTTGGGCATAGCCTCAACTCGTTATCGAAGGCAATGTGCGATAAGACTTGCCGAAGTACAGAAATAAAGAAAAAATGTTATTCAGTTTCATGTTAGATTGAGTAATGCTAGCAGTGCTTCCCAGGGTCAGGTGGTGTAATGGTTAACACCCCTGCTATATATGCAGAAGCCCTGGGTTCAATCCCCAGTCTGGCCATTCATTTTCTACACTTTTAACAGGTTATGGGCCCCGCTGTGTGCTATAGGGCATGGTTCCTGTGTGTAGAGTGAACAGCTATATTTGTGTGTGGTATAGTGGACAAGTCTGGACAAAAGAGCCAGAGAGGACCTATATCTGCTTATAGTATAGTTGAGTGCTAGCATTAAGGGAGTGTCCCCAGTCTGGCCATTCATTATCTACACTTTTAACATTTCAATAGCATAAATTAAACGCGTTAACCAAAACGCAAATCCAATGAGTCGGTGGCTCTATCGCAGGGAACTGTAGGCTGTTAGCGTCTGAGATATTAGGCAGTGTGAGGCAGTGTGACCCGTGTGACAGGCAGTGCGATTTGTGGTGTGTGAGCGCCGTCAGCCTGATGCCTGGGTGCTCCATACACGCACGACCCGTCGGCTGTCAGGACTTCAAATTTGTAAACATACACTTCTTAACCAGGATCGATTTAAATCCGTAAGAGTTCGATGAGCAGCGCGGATCGAGAAAACCGGCACCTAGTCTGGCCCGTAGGCCTGGTCAGGATTTTCGGTTTTTCCGACACTTCTAACAAACCGCACCTTCCAAATTTCTCTGGGTAATAGCCCGGGTCTCCGCGGAGACCTTGTGAGTATGTATTCATTTTTGGCAAGTGATAGATTGTTGTATAATTATATTTTATGAATTTGAAGAGTTTATTCCCCATGGGGGGATTATCTCTAGGTCTAATATCATTTCAACGCGTATATACGTTAGTCGTATGGAACAGTCTAGTCACACGCCCGTCCGTGCTTCTTCAAGAGGGATAAGTAGTTTGTGTTGGAACTTGGTGAGACCCCTACAAATGGAGTTGCAAGCAGACAGAGGAGTGAATGGACTTCGTCCATCAAAACATTCAAGCTCCTCGCCAAACTCTCCTCCTCGGGCATATAGACAACCCTCTCAGAAGATGCCAGGAAGCCGTGGAGGACAGGGATTGGGGTATTATCTCGCACTGCCTCGCACGCAATTTCTGGTTCTGGAGATTGTGAAATTAATGACGATGAGCCCCTTATCAGCGTCGAGGCGCCATAAAACACGGAAATGTCTGATTTCGGGCGTTGAATTAGTATTCTGATAGCCGAATCATTTGAGACAACCGGTCCGCGATGGTGTAACTGTGAACTCACTGCAGCATTTTAACCCAGATGGAAACAATGATATTAATTCGATCAATGTTTTCTGCCAGCAATATGACATCCGTACATAATGCATCGAGTTCATCTAATCTGATTGAATAAATGTAGCGAGAACACGCAAAATCGATGTTGGTCTGTAAAACGTCAAGCGCGATATCCAATAGAGTTCCATAATTGCTGCGGAGCCAAGGATCCAGTGTGAAACAGCAGGAGAAAATCGATATTTGCTGGCGAATCAATTCCATGTGTCCAGGTTGGTTTCGATCGTATCTGAATATTTCTCATTCAGGCCATTCTCCAAAAACAGCAACGGTAAAACCTACGACCTCACCCAGAATTTGAAACAGTTTCTAATCACATTGAGGTCCTGATGTGACAGGCGCTGTGAATCATGCACCTCCCTAATAATGGAGGAGAAACAGTAAGTAATAAGGAAATGTTTTGAAGTGGTGAGGGTGGCAGCCGACGCGCTACAGAGATATTTGCCAAGGTGTGATATGAATATCGAGGCGACAGCATAGCATTCCCGAGGAAGTTGCGACCCGACCAGGGCAGTGTAGAGCATAGGAACTATTTTAGCTGGCTCATCTTCGATAAACGCCATGAACTCAATTACATACGCCATCTGTACTATGACTCTGCCGATCTTCGCTTCTTCGCTAGTGCCAAACCGGTATCTAAAGGCGGTATACGTATTACGAAGAAGCCATCTCCCCAGATGTCGGATTTTACGCGGGTAAGATGGTCTTCATTAAAGTAATTTCAGCATGCAATGAATGGTCATCATCAGAAGCGAACATGCCTCAGCAGATCTACCCCCTCTTTAACTATTATGCTCATTTGCCGGACAGTTAGCTGTTTGTTAAGCAGTCTAGCCGTTGTCATTTCCTCGCCTGTGTCCTGGAGCCTGAGGGCCATTCTTTGGTACTCCTCCACACGTCGCGTGTTGAACAAGCACTTTCCCACCAAAATGGATATCTTGGTGCAGTACAGTAGCTTCGTCCCGAACCGCTCTAGTCCCATACCACAAAAGTAACCGGGGCCAACTTCGACTTCCGTTGTGTTACGAATTATGGGTGCGAACCACCTAGTCATGGCATCTCTTTCAAAGTCGGATATGCCTTGTTCAATCCTTGATGAATCCAGCAAACCTTGCGGCGGCTCTATGCAAGTTGGAAAACCATCGCACTAAACGAAAAAATAAGTCCAACACATTTCAGTCAATGCTCGAAACAACAGATTAACATACCAGTTGCAGAACCCATGAATCAAGCGCGTCCTTGTTGATCGGTACATGGTCGTCACGACCTGATCTGTGGAAACAGAGGTTGTGACCTTCTCTATTACACGCCCATAGTCTCTGGAGTGTTTCCCGAAAATGACTTTTGAGAACTCCGATCCGTTGAGATTCGAGGGCAGCAGGCGAGATCAATGGGGGTAGCCCTTCGGTATCGTCAGGATGACTAGGTACTACTTCGTGTTCAGACATGGGAAACGTGAGATATAGAGAAGAGGCGTGGCACCAGAATGGAAAGAGAGCCGTTCATAAGGTTCATCAAGCTTTTTCTATGTTTGTGAGACACCGCTTTGGAACAGCACTGGTCTACTAAGTCACTGCTCCGCATCCACAAGCACTGTTAGCCGAGAAGAGCTTTAAACGCCGAGAGTTATAACATAGCGTTACGACAACTGTAAATACAGAAAATAATACATTAATTATGAGAAATAAACTGAAAAAGAAAAAAGCTGTGAAGTATGTACAAAACTGGTTTGGTCACTTTATCTGAAGATTTCCATGCATATCGACAAGGGACTTTGTACTTGGTGTTCATGCAAACATCAGTGAGAGAACCTTTTCTTTCTATCTTTCTGCCGACATACCGAGTGGTGTGGCCGAGTTGTACACCATCCTGATGCCCCCTATATATCGTGTATGGCACTTTCCGACTTGTACGATCTAAGTGGGGCGTGGTTCATCTTTGAGCAGCTAAATGGGGAAGTTGAGGGTAAGCACCCAATGTGTGCAGCTTCAACATCATCAGACCTCTGAGTGGTACAATTTTAAGTAGATTGCAATGCTTGAAATGATGAATAAGCTTAGAGGATCACAATAATCTAATGGAATTCGGGAGAGATATAAGACGCAAAAGCGACGGATGACACAAGGATATAATACACGGCACACAATCCAATGCTATATCACTCAACCTTTTTCGCCTCGGCCCTCTCCGGAGTCAATACCTATACATAATCTCTCGGGAACCAACCCTCCTTCCCATCTCTCGTCCTCCCTCTCCACCAGGCGCCCTCGACGCCAGCCCAAAATAGCAACAATCTCCCCTTCACGCAACACCAGCTCAACGGAGTCCTTCGTATCGAATGCAAATTCAGCCCTTGCAAAGACGAGCTTACTCGGGTCAATGATTTGTTCGTTCAGAAGTTGATTGGGTGGGGGCAAGCGGGCGGAAGAGACTGCGAATGAAACAGTGCGTGAGGAAGGGAATTCCGAATAGGGCGAGGAGGAAGAACGACGAATCTGTAGTCATATATATCCTTTCAAGCATCTGGGCAAAGCCTCCGAACATCTGCACTATGCCTTGCATGAGCGCGAATGTGTTGTGTGTCGTTGCTTCCAGCTGTTGTGTGAGTGTAGGGATATTTGGATTGAAGGGTGGCTGCATGCACTTGACGTGCGTGCTTGTGGGTCCCGAAATCAAACTCGTCTTCCACTTTGACTTCATTTCCTTCCCATCCACATTCATTGTCATCTCTCGGGATGTCCTTTCTCCTCAACAGTCTTCATACAACCATCGTCCACGGTAGTAGTGGCCCTTTTCACACTCGTCGAATTATTGATAGGTACCATATCGGACGATGTCATCCTACTCGCCCACTCTCCCAATCTCGCCAAACCCAAACTTGTCCATTCAAATTCCGTGACGATGTCTATTTCCATGAACCTCATCGAGCGATTGCTGACCCAGCTAACAGATCGAGCTTGTACGTCGAGACACTACAACGGGCTTGATTGGTTGTAATGGCATACATGGTGGTGGCATGAACAACGCCTGGAATGTCGATGGGACTGATTTCTTTGGCGTTTGAGGACAGGGTACAGGATCTTGTTGGGGAGGCTTACGGTCCTGTTAAATAGAAGTGGGGAGTGAGAGAGTTTCTGCTTCTCGACATCCATGTGCGGTTGTGGCAACTGTGGTGCTTCCTCTGGATATTCAGGGTAAATTGTATACCTGTACCCTCTTGTCATGCTGCATTTGTTCCATCTTCCACCTTCCTGCTTCTTTTTCTCCCTCTCTGGGCTTTTCGCGTATGTCTGCCACCATGGCAGTGAGCTAGAAACCTTTCCGGGCGGTCTTCCTGTGGACATGTTAGGAAGATTGGGAAAACCAATGTATCCCATGAGTTTGTGCGTATGGCTGTCTTGGCGCTGTTGAACATGTTGGACTTTGAGAGATTACTGGGGGATGATTTAGGTTTACCGTAAGAAGATGACTTTTAGTCCGTCGATAAAAGGATTCGGCCGTCATGGTGCAGTGTTTGGAAAGGCTTAGGATTTGGGCATAGCCAACTCGTCAACATACCATGTCGAATGTGAGGCGCGATAAGACGTAGCCAACTACAGAAATAGATGATAGCCAGTTTCAATAGCGTGAATTTAATACGCAAAGCCTGCGAGTCGCTGTCGGCAGGGAAATGTAGGCTGTCAGCGTCTGCACAGATCTTAGTCAGGCTGGGTTTGGCTGTGTGACGTTGTGGCTGGCTGCGTGAGCCTTGTGGCAGGCGGCTATGTGACCGTCTGGCAGGCTATGTAACCTTGTGGGAGGCTGTGCGGGATTATACAGAGCGCCGCCAGTCTGACACCTGGGTACACCAGGATCGACCAGTCGACTGGAGGCCCGATCAGGATTTTCAGATCTATCCGACACTTCTACCTCCACTTTCTCCGCATCCTGGCACGGTCCTCTATGCAGACCTTATCAGTATGGATTTACACTTAAGTGATTGATCGGAATATGATTTTTAATGAGTTTGAAAAGTTTATTCCCTTGCTCAATTATCTAAGGGTGCTCGCTGTCCAAGAACAGGTGTAAGAAGGGAAAGTTCCAAGTCATATGTAGCAATATTAAACCATCGTTTCAGCACTTTAAGGACTGAGAAAATCATGCTGCGGATATCAAATTTTGCGTTGCTCTTCTAAGGATTTTAACACAGGTCGAACAGCATTGATATAATAAGGTAATACGTTGGTCGTATGGAACAGTCTGGTCATACACCCCCGTCTGGGGTTCTCCAAGAAGGATAAGTAGTTTGTGTTAGAACTTGGTGAGACCCCGACAAATGGAGTCGCAAGCAGACAGAGGAGTGAATGCACTTCGTGCATCAAAAACCACAAGCTCCACGGCGAACTCTCATCCCCAGGCATATAGACAATCCTCTCAAAAAAGTCCAGGACGTTGTGGAGAGCAGGGATTGGGCTATCCGCTCGCACTGCCGTACACGCAATTTCGGGTTCTGGAGATTGTGAAATTAACGACGATGAGCCCCTTATTAGCCTCGAGGCGCCATCAAACACTGCATGCTTTTGCGTGGCTCTTCAAAGAAGTTTAAAATAGGTCGAACATCATTCACGCAATGAGTAAATACGTTAGTTATATGGAACAATCTAGTCACACGCCCGTCCGTAATTCTTCAAGAGTGATAAGTAGTTTGTGTTGGAACTTGGTGAGACCCCGACAAATGGAGTCGCAAGCAGACAGAGGAGTGAACGGACTTCGTACCTCAAATCATTCAAGTCCCTCGCCAATCATATAGACACCCCTCTTAGAAAAGGCCAGGAAGCCGTGGAGGACAGGGATTGGGTTGTCCTGTCGTACTGCCGTACACGTAATTTCCGGTTCTGGAGATTGTGAAATTAACGACAGCCCCTTATTAGCTCCGAGGCGCCATCAAACACTGAAGTGTCTGATTTATGGCGCTGAATTAGTATTCTGATAGGCGAATCATTTTGAGACGACAGGGCCGCGATGGAGTAACTGTGGACTCACTGCAGCATTTTCACCCCGATGGAAACAATGATATTAATTCGATCAATGTTTTCTGCCAGAAATGTGCCATCCTTAAATAATCCATCGAGTTCATTTATAATGCATTTATAAGTCATGTAGCGACAAAAGTCGGCAGACGCAAATGAATTGATCTTGGTCTGTAAAAGGTCAAGGGCGATATCCAATAGAGTTCCATAAATGCTGTGGAGCCAAGGATCCTGTGTGAAACAGCAGGAGAAAATCG
The DNA here is from genome assembly GCA_015178975.1 of Hysterangium stoloniferum. Taxonomy (NCBI): domain Eukaryota; kingdom Fungi; phylum Basidiomycota; class Agaricomycetes; order Hysterangiales; family Hysterangiaceae; genus Hysterangium; species Hysterangium stoloniferum. The sequence goes on from WHVD01000120.1 coordinate 184,736, forward strand.
CTAGTTGCGGGCGAATCAGTTTCATGTGTCCAGGTTGGTTTCGATCGTATCTGCATATTTCTCGTTTCGACCGTTCTGCCAAAACAGTAACGGTAAAAATTACGACGTCATCCAAAATTTGGAATAGTTTTAATGACATTGAGGTCCTCATGTGACAGACCCCGTGCACCATGGACTTCTTGATTAATGGTGGAGAAACAGTCGGTAATAACAGAACACCTTGAAGTGGTGAGGGTTGCAGGCGACGGGCTACAGAGATATTCGCCAAGGTGTGATATGAATATCGAGGCGACAGCATAGCAGTCACCAGGAAGTTGCGACCGGGCCAGGGCAGTGAAAAGCACAGGACCCATTTTACCTGACGCATCCTCAATATCGGCCATGAATTTGATCACATACGCCATCTCTACTATGATTCTACTGATCTTCATTTCTTCCACTAGTAAGAAACCGTAATCTAAAAGCGGTATGGGTGTTCAGAAGAAGCCAACGAGCCCGAAGTCGAATTTTACGCGAGTAAGATGGTCTTCATTAAATTAATTTCAGCATGCAATGAATGGCTTTCATCAGAAGCGAACATGCCTGAAGAGATCGACCCCCTCTTGAACAATTCTGCTCAATTGCCGCACAGTTAGCTGTTTGTTAAGCCGTCTAGTCAATTCCTCGCGTGTGTACATAAGCCTTTGGGCAACTCTTTGGTACTCCTCCATACGGCGCGTGTTGAAGAAGCACCTTAAAACCAAAATTGATATGGTGATGCCGTGCAGCACCTCCGTCCCGAGCCGCTCCATTGCTAGACCACAAAGGTAACCGGGGCCGATTTCGACTCCCGTTGTATTACGAATAACGGGTTCCACCCAACTATTCATAGCGTCTCTCTCAATCTCGGACATTCCTTCCTGAATCCCTGCTGATTCCAACAAGCCTCGCGGCGGTTCTACGCCAGCTGCAACATCAGGGCACTAAGCGGGAAAAAAAGTCCGACACATGGGAGTCAATCCTCGGAACAAAAGATTGACATACCAGTTGCTGAAACCATGAATCAAAGGCGTCCTTGGTGATCGATACATGCTCGTCACGACCTGGTCTATGGAAACAGTGACCCTCTACATAACACCCCCATTGTCTGTGGAGTATGCTCCGAAATTGAGTTTCGAAGACTGCGATCCGTTGAGATTGCAGGGCAGCAGGCGACATCAATGGGAGTAGCTCTTGGGTACTACGTTGTCAGACATGGGGAACGTGAGATATAGACAAGAGGTGTTTCACAAGAATGGAAAGAGAATCGTTGACAAGGTTCATCTGGTTTCTTCTATGCTGTGAGACACCGCTTTTAATGTAGTTCAAATTGCCAATGAACACTGCTCTACTAAGTCACTGCCCCGTATCGTCAAGAGTCATAACATAGCATTATGACAACTGTAAATACAGAAAATAATACATTCATTATAATAAATAAAGTGAAAAAGAAACAAGCTGTGAAGTACAAAGCTGTTCTCTATATCTGAAGATTATCGACAAGGGACCTTGTACTTCGTGTTCATGCAAACATCAGTGAGAGAACCTTTTCTTTCTATCCTTCTGGGGACGTACCGAGCGGTGTAGCGGAGTTGGGCTTCGCCATCTCCACTTTTCATCCTTTTTATTAAACAAGAAATAGAATGGGCTATACTTCCACTAAGCACTGTAGGTCATCACACTACCACCACCAAACTTCAATGATCCCTTCAGCTGCCTATCGGTCAACCCCTCCCCCACCTTTTTCTACAACCACTTCCTTCCATCTGACCCAGGACAATTGATTTTGGTCTCATCAGAGAATACAACACTCTCCCAGACCTCCAGAGTGTACTCCTGATGTCTCTCTGCCCACTGTAGCCTCTCCCTCCTGTGAGGTGGAGGGAACATTGAAGTTTGATGGTGGTAGTGTGATGATGTGGGGTTGCATCCATTGGGAAGGCATTGGATATGTCACTAGTATTGAAGGGAAGATGGATTCCCAGCTTTATTGCTCCATCTTGGAGGATGAACTTCAGCAATCCCTTGAGTTTTACAAAGAAACTCCATCTGATACCATCTTCCAGCAGGATAATGGCCCAAAGCATACCAGAAAACTGCTTAAAAGTGGTTTGATGACCATGGATATACTGTTTTGCAATGACCAGCACAGTCTCCAGATCTAAACCCTTGAAAAGGAGGCTAACTGAGTACAACACACTACCTAGTGGAGTGGAGGAGCTTTGGGAACACTGTCAAGTGGAATGGGAGAAGATACCAAAAGAGTCAGAACTTGATAAAAAGTATGCCTAGAAGAGTTGAAGCTGTAATTAAGGCCAAGGGAGGGTATACCAAGTACTAGTTTAGTATATAGGGTTTATAAAATACAGGCAACAAAACTGTTCGGATGTACAAGCTTCATTAATCCTATTATACATTGCTATAAATAGACATATGACATAATGGTTATGTAATCAACATCTTGTGATATTAGAGGATTTATCATAGTTTATTCAGAATTTTTAGAATTTATTTTGGGCTAATGCTAAAGGGTCTTTCCAAAACAAAGAAACATCTGAACAGTTTTGTTGCCTACTGTATACCTGAAAGCCATCCATTGAGACACCAAGTGCAATGTCTCTTTGTCCCTCAAATAATTTGAACCCCATTCTTACTCCCTTGACAATTATATATTTCCTCACATAATGCCCAGTAATTTTTACTGTCCAACACATCATTAACCTGTCCACCTATAAAGGTGTAGTTGTGTTGATAGTTCATCCATTGGGCCATATCTGTGTACTCGCAATATCCTTGTAGATATGGAATCAGGGGCAGATATGAGAAGCAAGTAATTGGTTTCCCATTGTTGTGAAAGTGGTATGCATCACAAAAGTCACATGTATCACAATCAGCCCATTCACCACTGAATAAACAGCAAGAGTTAATACACATATCTATCAAAATTGGCTTGACATTGGACAGAAGTCTATGTGTCATTGTGTGAGATATTCTGTGTTGAGATTGAGCTTATAATGAAAGAATTGTCTCAATTTATAGAATGTTTGTCTTGAAATGCCTGATCTGTCCACACGAAGTGCAAACACACTGATGTTGTCTAAATCCTCATTTGTGATCTCTTCTGATCCTGTGGCAGGTGTGCATAAGCTAAATATTATGATTAAATCTGGGCTTACACAGGTCATAGATTAGCTGCTACCATTCATCTCCAAAATGTTACTCAAGTACTTTCACCAATCATCCATTGTCAATTCATCATCAAATATTTCACTTTCATCATCATTATCCTCTATCTCACAACTGGAGACAGTTCCATTATCTCCTGGAGAATCCTCATTCATATTAGCATCTACAACTGATAGGATCCCACCATCTGGCTCATTTTCATGCATTGAATAAATGGGCCTCATTATTTCAAAACCTAGATCTGCTTCATCTTGTATATAGGGAATGTTCCTATCCTTGGTGGTGTCAGGAACCAGAAAGCCCGCTGGCCTCCGGGCCCCCGGACCCCGTCCTACATGCTCCCGACCCTCTATATTGTATAGTAACAACCGGAGTTCCCACGGGAGCCCGCATGTCAACTTGTTTATGCCTGACTCTCTGTACGCACCCCACCTGTCTGCACCTAACCCTCCATGTCTCATACACCAGTCCTCGGACTCCTCCGGACTCCGGACTCCACTCTATGTACACCCGACACTCTGTGTCTTATGTACCAGTCACCGGACTCCGACCGGACTCCTGGAACCCCTCTAACAGAGCATAGAACCCCGCTCCTATCATCTGTCTCTGCGTCTCACACACCAGTCATTGGAAAACCCACCCGACTCCACCGGACCTCCTGCACATCAAGCCTGTCTATACCCGACACTATCTTGTGCACCAAGTCACCGGACTCTGACCGGACTTCCAGAACCCCTCTAACTGAGCCCCGCTCCAGTTATGGTTAAATGATCTGTCATGATTCGTTCTCCGCTCCCGTTCCGTTCCGTCCCTAATTCCCAGTTTAGTATTTACCTGTTTTGTTTTATGTTTAATAGTTCTGCCTCTCATTAATACCGGATTTGGTATTATTACATTTCACAGTCTATATAAGTCTGCTATATTCATGTACTTAGAATCCAGTTTCAATCTCGAACTAGTTTTCCCCCGAACAAGTTTGATCCTTGAACAGTCTCTAGTCCTCTTGTCTGTCTGCACACTCGATTCCCGGAACTCCCACGGGAACTCCGGAATCTATATCTTCCTGTATGCATTCTGTCAGCTCGAAATATGGACACCTGAATGAGTGTACGAGGGCACAGCCTATAAGCTGAAGCCAAGTCCATCTCAGTCGTATCACCATATTGTTCTGTTAATTATTCTGATATCACCATTCCTTGTACTAATAATCCCCGGAATGTTCCCGGGACCTATTGCCCGGGGACTCCGTGGGACTATTCCCGGAAGCAAGTGTGTGTTTGGAATAGTTACTGGAAACCTCCGCAGGACTATCCGTGGAGCTTTGTTCGGGAACTTAACAGGTGGTAGGTTTCCTACTGGCACAGCTACCAGCTGATGTCTCTGAGTTGGGTCATATACTATAAGTCATCTTAAGATTCTGTGTATTAACTGATGGACATGGGTCAGTATATAGGGAGCTCACACAGATGTGATGTGTGAGATTCTTAGAGTAGATACACAGCACATGATATGCAGATTATGGGGGTAGGGGTATTCACACAAGGGTAATTCTTGAGATTCTTAATGTACATACACAGAATATGATATACAGATTATATGGGTGTCTACACCAAGGTGATTCTCAAGATTCTCAGGGTGAATACATAGTACACATTATGTAGAAAATGTATAAGATCATACAGTGGTGATTATTGTGATTCCTAAGATAGACATACAGTGCATGATATTTATATTTTGGAAATGAGCTGCACTGAGGGGATCTTGAGAGCCTTAGGGAAGTCACACAGCACATGATATGCAGATTAGAGGGGTGGTCACATACTACAATTATCTTGAGGTTTTGTGTATTAACTGATGGCTGAGCCAGTATATAGGGGCAGTCACAAACTTTGAGATTTATAAGCTAGATACATATAGCATATTCTTGAGATTCTTAAGAATATAATACAAAGGAAAATCCTGAGATTTGTAAGATTGACCTATACAAGCTATGGGCCATGTACTACATGTCATATTAAGATTCTGTGCATTAACCGATAAAAATGGGTTAGTATAAAGGGATGTTCCCACAGAGCACATTGCTGAGGTTCTTAGAGAAAACACACAAGGCATGGTATCCATATTATAGGAGTTCTCATATAGCAGTAGTTCATGAGATTACTAGGATAGATACACAGTACATAGAGTATAGGCATATTCACAGGGGATGATTCCTAAGATTCATAGGTGAGATACACAGTCCATGATATGCAGATTATAGGGGACTTGTGAAACATTGGTTCCTAAGATTCTCGGATAAACACATATATATAATTATAGGGATGATCACACAGCATTAATTCTTAAGATTCCTATGGTCCTCACACAGCACCTTATATCCATAATGCAAAGTGGCTCACACAGAGGTGGTTCCTGAACTCTTCAAGGTAGATACACAGTCCATGATATGCACATTATAGGACTGCTCACACAGCAGTGAGTCCTGAGAATCCTAGGAGCTACAGGAATCATGGTATGCATGTTACAGGGTTTCTCACACAGAGGTGATTTCTGATATTCCTAGGATGAATACACTGACCCTGATATACAGATTATAGGAGTGCTCACACAGTAATGATTCTTGAGATTCTGAGAGTAGCTACACAGTGCCTGGTGTGCATGGTATAGGGTTGCTCACACAGAGGTGATTATTGAGGTTCTTAGGGTGGATAGACAGTCTATGATCAACAGATTATGTGAGAGATCACACAGTGATTATTCTTGAGACTCCTAGGATAGCCACACAGCATTGGGCTGCTCACATAAAGGTGGACACACAGTCCATGATATGTAGAGGGGATTGGGAATTGGGGGGATTGGGGGGATTGGGGGATTGGGGGATTAGGGAGATTGGGAGAATTGGAGAGAGTTGGGGAACAATTCAACTCAATCCCATATATTTAATTACCTGAAATTTCATATTTAAAATATGCACAAATGACATAGTTACACAAAATTATTTGGGTTAACCTAGATTATTTGGGTTAAACAAGATTATCTGGGTTATGATGTATTCTCTTGTATACAAGCAAACTTTCAAATATATTTCATATAATTTAAATTTAGTTGGTTTAGAGAGTTAACCAGAACTATCTGGGGTACCAATTCCCATTGTGCAATTTATTCCAAAAGAATAATCTACAGATGATTGTTTGACTAAATTTTGTCAGATATAGGATAAATATTAATATTTTTGCATTCTTCAGAGTAATACCTAATCAACTGAATTTGATTAAATATTAAATTTACTACAAACAATATAAATATATATACTTTAGTGGATAAATAATTTTTAAAGTTTTGGGTTATCCTCCTGGATAGACATGAGTATACATCACAACATTGTTGATATGGAAGTATTGGGAGGAAATTAGGAGTATTTGGGAGGCGATTGAGGGTGTGGGGAGGGAGGTTGGAAGTATTATGAGAGAGGTTGGAAGTATTTCAAGTGGGGGGGATGTGTGAAGGAGTTGGGCAGAGAAATTGGGTTGGATTATTTTCCAAACCCAGTTCTTATGCTCTCTTTTAATCATTGTGATATTTTTTCCAAATTACCCCAGTTCTCCTCCAAAATCTCTTCCAGTCCTTCCTATTCTTCCAATCCAATTCTTCCAATCCCCCAATCTTCCCAATCTTCCCAATCTACATAAGATTCCACTCTATGTATATAATTATATTTCTGTGTATGCATGCCAGAAATCCCAAGAATTACCTTTGTGTGAATACCCCTATAATCTGCATATCACTTGCTGTGTATCTACCCTAAAAATCTCAAGAATCACTTCTGTGTGAGCACATCCATTTTCTGCATAGCATGTAGGATGTATCTACCCCAGGAACCTTAAGAATTACTTCAGTGTGGGCACCCATATAGTCTGTATATCATGTATTAGATATATACACTAAGAATCTTAAAAACCACCTCTGTGTGAACACTGCTATAATCTGCATATCATATGTTGTGTATCTACCCTAAGAATCTCAGGAATCACATCTGTGTGAGCTCCATATATACTGAATAGCCTGGCTAACCTTGGTATGCATTACTCACCAGGGTCCCAGCCCAATCAACATGAGAGTCCTCTAATGTAGGTGTAGCAACACTGCTCTTTAGTCTGTAAATGTTACAACCATATTCATCTTTGCAATAGCCCTCCAAACTCCTCCCTTAGCAGACTGCAATTCATTTCAATGAAGCTTCTGAAGTAATCCAACCCATTAGTTATAAACATATCTATGTACAACACTCTGTTGACAATCTAATTTTAGGAGTAACCTCTCAATTGCCAGGGCTCATAACAACAAGTGGCTCGCTAGCTTGCATAATTCTCATTTTCTGCCTGCAGATGTTACAACCAGACAATCCCACCGGACTCTGGGCACTAACCTGTATGCCACCATGCCCTACATGCACCAATTGTCTATTTATAGAATTTCCCACCCGGACTCTGTACATCAAGACTTGTTACGTTCGACCTCATTACAACACATATCAGTCACCAGACTTCCCCTGGACTCATCTCTGTCTATGTCCGTCTTCATCCCACGCATCAGTCACGCATCAGTCACCAGACCCCGCTCAGAATCCCGTCACCACTCTAATTGAGCCCCGTTCCCGTTTTAGTCAAATGACCTGTCACAATTTGGACTCCGCTCCCACTCCGTTTCCCGTTATGGGTTATGCTTTGTCACGATTCAGACTCCGCTCCATTCTGTCCCGTTCCTAACACCAAACTTGGTGTTTACTATTCCATTTTATGTTTTGTTAGTTCTCGTTTCATCATTACCGGATTTGGTATGTCATTCACTCCACGGTCTATTTAAACTGGCAGATGTTGTACATACAATCCAGTCAGAAAATTAGCTTAGATTCCCCCCAGTAATCTAATCCATTTTCTGCTCTAAACCCTTGCTTGATTCACATCGCTCTCACTAGTCAGAGCCCACAGGCTCCAGTGCATCTATCTCTCTCATGCCATCTCGACTCACGACCCACGACCTCCGACCTACGACCTCTCGACCACGACCCTGTTACGACCGGACAAATCCCGCCGGACTCCGGGCACTAACTCGTACGCCCCCATGCGCTACAAGCACCAATTGTCTGTTTATAGGATTTCCCGCCCGGACTCCGTTACATCAAGACTCTTACGTTCGACCTCATTAAGACACATATCAGTCACCGGACTTCCCCTGGACTCCGTCTCTGTCTATGTCCATCTTCGTCCCACGCATCAGTCACCGGAACCCGCTTAGAATCCCGTCACTGCTCTAATCGAGCCCCGTTCCCATTTTAGTCAAATGACCTGTCACGATTTAGGACTCCGCTCCCGCTCCGTTTCCCGTTATGGGTTATGCTTTGTCACGATTCGGACTCCGCTCCGTTCCGTCCTGTTCCTAACACCAATTTGGTGTTTACTATTCCCGTTTTATGTTTTGCTCGTTTCGTCTCATTATTACTGGATTCGGTATGTCATGCATTCCACGGTCTATATAAACTGGCAGATGTTGTACATACAATCCAGTCAGAAAATTAGCTTAGATTCCCCCCAGTAATCTAATACATTTTCCTCTCTAAAACCCTACTCTTATCAGACCGCTCGCACTAGTCGGAGCCCACGGGCTCCGGCACATCTATCTCTCTCGACTATCTCGATTCACGACTCTCGACTCACGACCTACGACTCACGACCCACGAACCCCCGCCCAGACTCCCCGGGATTCCCGTCCGCCTGTCTGAAATTGGACAACACGATCTAGCGAGGGCGCAGCCTATAAGCTGAAGCCAAGTCCTACCGGATATTCCGCGGGTTTTTCCGGAAACCCGCCCTGTGTGTGTATCCTAACAGACCCCCACCCGGACTCCCCGGGATTCCCGTCTGCCTGTTTGAAATTGGACAACATGATCTAGCGAGGGTGCAGCCTATAAGCTGAAGCCAAGTCCTACTGGATATCCTGCAGGTTTCTCTGGAGACCCACCCTGTGTGTGTATCCTAACAGCAGAGCACCAACTGCATACATCATCAGTATACTTTCATTCATGCAATATTCAAAAGTGAATACACTCACAGTGTTGGTGCAAAGCCTTGGCTTGGCTGTTGTTATGACTAGAAAAACCCACTGGACTCCAGGCCCTACCCTACAGTAGGCAACAAAAGCCTTACAATGTTTTGTATGTACTTTTTGAAAGACATGGCTATTCCTCCAGAAATAAATTCTGTAAAATGCCAAATATATTATGTAATATGCTTCAATATCATACCTTCCAGAAATGCACAGCCACAAGGCACCACATACTTATTTGGTAAGTCCACATCACACACAAACCAATAGCTCATTGTAAGGGTTTTGTTGCACACACTTTTAAAGTTCAAAATGGGTCCTAGTCACATGACTTTGTTTATAAAGTTAAACAAAGTCATGTGACCACTCTTCCTCAATGTATATAAGATGAAAGCAACCAGTTGGAATCCCACAATCACCCTACTCATAATAAAAAAGCTCTCCTCCAGCCAAATCCAACATGTTCTTACTCTACTTGACTCTGGCATTTCTGGAGCTCAAATATGTTACCAAACTCATCTCAGCTGTGCCACCATCAGTCGTATTCACTCTGAGCATTGCCCTGACCTCCCCAAATGCTCTGGCCATCCTACAAAGCTTATCACAGCCAATATTGCCTATGCTAGAAGAAGAATTTGCATAGGGAAGGTTGATAATGCCACACAGGCAACCAAGAAACTTATAGACATCATCAACACTCCTATTACTTTACAAACAGTGCATTGCCACCTCAAAACCATAGGCATGAGGGCTGTGGTAAAGAGAAAAAGGCCACCTCAAACCTCATGATCAGAAATCTTGATTGGAGTTTGCAGAAAGGCATTTGGAATGGACCCTGGAGGACTGGAAGAGGGTCAGATGGTCTGATGAGACTAAGAGTAATAGGCTGGGATCAGATGGAAGGAAAAATGTGTGGAAAAATGTGGGTGAGGGGTTAAATTATAGGTTAGTAGAGGGAACAGTCAAGTTTGGAGGAGGAAACCTGATGATGTGGGAATGCATGGGCTGGGATGGGGTTGGGTTTGCAACCAAAATTGATAGGAGGATGGATGTGGATATCCTGGATGATGAACTACCCTCAAATATTACAACAAAACAGTGGCTGACATTGTGTTTCAACAAGACAATGACCCCAAACACACCAGCAAAAAGGCCCAGAAATGGTTCACTGACCATGATGTTACAGTCCTCAAGTGGCCTGCACAATGTCCTGATATGAATCCTATTGAACATCTATGGAATCATGTCAAAAAGAAGCTGGGGGAGTATGAACAGCCTGCAAATAGTGTTCATGAACTGTGGGAGAGGGTGCAGAAGGTGTGGGAAGAGATTCCAAAGGAGGAGTGTCAGAAGCTTATTGAGAGTATGCCTAGAAGACTTGCAGCAGTGATTAGAGCAAAGGTGGGCCATACTAAATACTAATTTCTTGTAATAATAGTCTCAAAATAGTGTGCAACAAAACCCTTACAATGAGCTATTGGTTTGTGTGTGATGTAGACTTACCAAATAAGGACATGGTGCCTTGTGGCTGTGCATGTCTGGAAGGTATGATGTTGAAGTATATTACATAATATTTTCAGCAATTTACAGAATTTATTTCTGGAGGAATAGCCATGTCTTTCAAAAAGTGCAAAACATTGTAAGGGTTTTGTTGCCTACTGTATATGCACCTGCACCCTACACACCCCAGTCACTGGACTCCACTCAGAAAACCCCACAGCTCTCTAACTGAGCCCCATTCCTGTTATGGTCAAATGACCTGTCATGTTTTGGACTCTGCTCCCGCCCCATTCCCATTATGGTCTAATGACCTGTCACATTTCAGAACTCCACTCTGCTCTATCCTGTTCCTAACACCACATTTGGTGTTTACTTATCTCATTTCATGATTACTAGTTTAGATTTCATTATTACTGGATTTGGTATGACATACATTCCACAGTCTATATAGTCTGGCAGATGTTGTACATACAATCCAGTCAGAAAATCAGCTTAGATTCTCCCCAGTAATCTCAGTACATTTTTCACTCTAATCTCCTCTTTGAAACATACCACTATTTACCTCATTGGAGCCCATGGGCTCCAACCCATCTATCACTTAACCTCTGACCTATCTATCACTCGACCTCCAACTCATCTCCACCTGACCCCTCGACTTCTGTGGGATTCCCGCAGTCAACTCCCTGACCTCTCACCCCACCAACCACTCCTGGACTCCCCAGGATACCCGTCCACCCATCTGAAATTGGACAACATGATCTCGTGAGGGTGCAGCCTATAAGCTGAAGCTAAGTCCTACTGGCTTTCCTGCAGGTTTTTCTGGAAACCCTCCAATAAGCTCCATGTATGCCTTAACAGCTGTATCACATGCCAACCTGGTTGCTCTCTATCTCTTAAGGTGAAGTTATTTTTTGGAGGTACATATACACAATGCAATAGAACATACAGTCCCATAGCAGCCACAAGCTTCTCATTTGGCTCACTCTTAGTGACATGTCCTGCTTTCTGACCCTGCCTATGTCCCCCAGCCCCAGCACTGGATAGAGATAAAATTCTGAAAAAGACCACCTAAGACTACTCACCTTCTCACAGGCCCAGTAGTGAGGGTCACACCATGTTCACTGTCTTGGTCCATAGTACCACTGGAACAAGTCAATTGTGGTGAGCATCCTTTTGATGTATATAGGTTACCTTGGCAGTTGCACAGCTATAATGGCAGTATTCATGCTCCCTCCCCCTCTGAACTAACTTGGGGGAATGATATGAGCCCTGACCCCATTCTCTCTTGCCTTGGCCTTCAATAATAGAGTCATTGTCATCATCCTGGATCCATTGTAGCAAAGGGAGTGAAGATTCGAGGGGGAACCCTATGCCACTTACTTGAATGCGAAGACATTTTCGTATTTATTCACCTAAAACAAGTCAAGCCCTTTTTCAAGTAAGAAATTTGACCCAACACTTATGAAGTTGATGGCAGGGATCTTTTCTGAGTAATTACATCCCATGCGTCACAGGTAAGTCAGCCATCCCTAATTTCTCCTTATTGGCATGGTCACATGAGCTATTTACATATGTAGCATGAGAGATGTTGTTATGGAATGATAGAAGATAAACATACATAGTGTCAATTGTCAAAACCAAGGCCTTGTTGAACTCTGCTGGGTTCTTACAGTATTGTATGGCTATAGGTTTGCCAAATCTGTAAAGCCCCCATCAGTCATGCACTGCATGAGGATTTTGTGACAAACTCCTTGTCTTTCTGCATGTCATCATTGAGACATTCAGCCTTTTTTGGCACAATCCAGCTCATACTCAATATCCCTTCAATACTGGATGGTACATGGTCAGAATAAATCTACAATAACGGAGTAGCCTTATTTCTCTGGGGTTAAACTTTGATGACCAAATGGTCCTCCAGCCTTTTCCAAATGAACTGGTGAGAATTTTCTACATTTTCTACATACATGAATGTTAGTTCCTAGTGCAATCTAACATGTTACGATGGTGACATACATACAGTGTGAGGTCATTCTGTCACAAAAGTGCAACTCAGGTTGCACTAAGGGGTCATGTCATTGTGACTGCTTCATGTATGTTTTGCTCTAACACAGACCTTAGTACCCAATGACAGTTTAGTAAGAGATCAGGCTCCTTGTGAGTACTGATTATATCTATCAGAATTGGAATGAGACAATAAAACTTAAGACTCACCTAAGTTTGCACATCCACTCAGCTGTCTCTTTGACCACATTTTTGCACCATTCAGATGTTTCTGTTCTGTCTGCCCATCCAGCAGCCATATACAGTCCATATATGTACATAGGTAAACTGCTCCAGCAGAGAACCTTGTTCAAACATTCCTTGAGACATTGTGCATGTCCATTCCTTCATCCCTCACAAGGTTGTTGGCATACTCCAAGTTATAGTGTGGAGGGTGAGGATAGTATCTTCTAGTCTGAAGCCCCTGATGTGAATTGCCACTTGTTCTGCAATTCTGTCAATTATATTAGGCTGGCTATCCCTGTGCCATTTTATATCAAACCACTAGGCCGAATTGAGCAAATGCTGGGTGGTGCAAACATCAGACTGTCAGTAGGTTTGACTAACAACATTGAGATAAATTGAAAGCCTTACCTGAGATGCATCACATGTTCCCCGACATTCAACTTCCATCATAATTTGCCACATGGCATAAATCACCAGCCCACTGATGCTCAGACCTTTTGAAGCTCCCAAGTGTCCAATGCCACCAAGCTTCCTGGGAAAAAAATATGTTCCATATTCTGTGCCACACTCTTTACATCTTCCAATATGTCTGACCAGTACTCTCCTGTCCCAAGATGGTGGGCAAATTCAATGGCACACAGCATGTTGACAACACTGTCCTGCCCCCCCAAGTGCAACCATCTCATTGCACTATTAGTCCTGTGATTGAGGATTGACTTGAGCACAAGTGAAACACAACCCAATAAAACCTTATAAATTGAATTCCAATTTTCTCTGGGAAAATCAGCTGGATCTGGTACTGGAAGGGTATTGTCAAACAGGGCACCAAATATGATTAAGGTTCGCTCTGTGTATGCTTGTGGAGGTGAAGTAATATCAATAATAACCGACTGATAATGAGGTTCTTTAATTAACCCTTTCCATTGACAGCTGTCACTCACAAACTTCATGTCATCAAACCTTTTGCTTGTTTCAATGAATCGTGTGCTCTGTACACAAGATGCCCCATATTCACCCACAGAGTCGTTGTCCCAATCAAGCAAAATTTCCATCGTTGAGGGCCGCTATTCGACAGATTTTACCATACCAGCTGATACAGTCCGAGGTAGGCCACTAACAGAGTTGTCGCGGGAGGCCGGGGTTGAAACCGATGTTGACGTGCTGCAAATAGATATATAGGTGTATAGTGGTGTTAGTCTCTAACTTACGCAATATATAGGATAATAGACAACTCACTGGGTGCTAATTTTGAACATTCCCGAAGGTCCACCATCCAATCTTGAGTCGGCTCAGTACTATGTCGAATTGCCGGGGGTGGGTGCTGAGGCAGTCGTGCTTCGGCTACGGTACTGAAAAAAATGCGTTGGACGAGACCAAAGCAAATGAGAATGCTACGTACTTCAGCAGTCAGGAATTGCAACTAAGCCCTTGCGTGGATGCCCCGTTGCACCAAGCCGCTGAAAGACGGAGAAAGAGGGAAGACAACATTGGAAAAGACTACCACGGTTTAAGAGATGGGCATACGTTTAATTATCCACCACGCAGCACGTCAGTGATGTCTCAAGTGCTTTCACAGCAAGTATTAGGCCTAGGAAACTCCGAAGAAACAATACTCACAAAACAGACACAGATGAATGATAATTAATGTGTCAAAATATCGAGAAAGATGATAGAACAACGCACCCCGTTCTCAAAGATACGAGCCAGAACCAACCGAGTGACCTCCCTAGCCCATAAACCAGAGAAATGGATGAAAAGAAAGAAGTAGAAAGAAAGAAGAAGAAGAAGAAGAAGAACTGGAAAAGAAAGAAGTCTGTCTGGCCTCTGCCACTACTACTCGTCCGCCGCTGCCCCTACTTTTCGTCCGCCGCTTCCTCCCCTCTTGCCCCTGCTTTCGCTTCTGCCGCTGCTCCATCCTTTTATTTCGCTTTCCGCAGTCGGGTACATTTTGGTGGAGGCGCACCCGGAGGCAATGGTTCCATCCGAGCAGCTGGAGGTCCGCCAAGTGTCTTCGCCGAACATTGCGGTGGGTAGTTGGACATGCGGGACTGGCTTTCCGACCTGTTGCCACCCCAGTTCAGGCGTAAGCGCTGTCGCAGTGAGGCATCCGCCACTTGCCTAGATGATAACAGGCGGGTATAATCGCCAAAATTAATGGAACGAAATCGTACTTGTCTAACCCTGTTGGCGGTTCTCCTTTGTGATTAAAAGCCTTGTCTTGTCTCGCCTTTCTCTTTCCCTAGTAATTGGGTTGAGGTGTCAACGACTTATCTTTGAAATGCTTTGTCCTTCTAAGAAGTCAATGTTAGTTGGTGTAAGAAATATCGCCGACGGTACTCACCTGCAACCTGAAGACGTTCACGTCCCGGAGGACGGACTTTTTGAGACATGCGAGCCATCACCATGTCCTTCATACTGGCGCTGGTTCTGGGGGTTGTGCATTTATGCGGACGAGCCGTCGGATTCGGCTTCGTCCCGGTAAGGACGTCTGGGATGGCCATCACTGTTTTTGGAGAATGGCCTAAATGAGAAATATGCAGATACGATCGAAACCAACCGGGACACATGGAATTTATTCGCCGGAAAATATCGATTTTCTCCTGCTGTTTCACACGGGATCCTTGGCTCCGCAGCATTTATGGAACTCTATTGGATATCGCGCTTGACGTTTTACAAACCAACATCGATTCATTTGCGTGTGCCTACACTTCTCGCTACATCACTTATTCAATATTCATAGATAAACTCGATGCATTATTTAAGGATGTCACATTGCTGGCAGAAAACATTGATCGAATTAATATCATTGTTTCCATCTGGGTTAAAATGCTGCAGTGAGTTCACAGTTACACCATCGCGGACCGGTTGTCTCAAATGATTCGGCTATCAGAATACGAATTCAACGCCCGAAATCAGGCATTTTCGTCTTTGATGGCGCCTCGATGCTAATAAGGGGCTCATCGTCATTAATTTCACAATCTCCAGAACCAGAAATTGCGTGCGAGGCAGTGCGAGAGAATACCCCCATCCCTGTCCTCCACTGCTTCCGTTGTCTATATGCCCGAGGAGGAGAGTTTGGCGAGGAGGTTGAATGTTTTGATGGACGAAGTCCATTCACTCCTCTGCCTGCTTGCAACTCCATTTGTAGGGGTCTCACCAAGTTCCAACACAAACTATTTATCCCTCTTGAAGAAGCACGGACGGGCCTGTGACTAGACTGTTCCATACGACTAACATATATACGCGTTGAAATGATGTTAGACTTAGAGATAATCCCCCCATGGGGAATAAACTCTTCAAATTCATAAAATATAATTATACAACCATCTATCACTTGCCAAAAATGAATACATACTCACAAGGTCTCCGGAGACCCGGGCTATTACCCAGAGAAACTTGGAAGGTGCGGTTAGGTAGAAGTGTCGGAAAAAACCGAAAATCCTGACCAGGCCGACGGGCTAGACTAGGTTCCGGTTTGCTCGATCCGTGCTTCTCATGGAACTCTTACGGATTTAAATCGACTCCTGGGTAAGAAGAGTATATTTACAAATTCGAAGTCATGACAGCCGACTGGTCTTGGATGGGGCACCCAGGCATCAGGCTGACGGCGCTCACACACGCGGGTCACACTCCCTGCCGAAGGTCACACTCCCTGGCAAGTCACACTGCCTCACCACGCAGCATGCAAGCCTGCGCAGACGCTGGCAGGCTACAGTTCCCTGCCGACAAGGCCACCGACCCATATTATTTGCGTTTTGGTTGACGCGTTTAATTGCTATTGAAATTGACTAACATTTTTTCTTTATTTCTGTCCTTGGGCAAGTCTTATCGCGCGTCGCTTTCGATAACGAGTTGAGGCTATGCCCAAAGCCTAAGCCTTCCAAAACACTACTATGACAGCCGAGCAATTCAATATCCGAAATTCCCGTTGCAGTCACAGCACATGCTCATAGTGGACAGCGTCCCAGAAGCTCTTTCGTTCAACCAGCCTGTCTCGAAACCCGCCTAGAGTCCAGAGAAGAGAGAGATGGAACAGATGCCACAAGGCAAGAGGTTCAGGCATGCCATTTACCTTTAATACCTAGGGGAATCATCACAGTTGCCACAACCGCTCACGGATGTTGAGAACAGCTCTTCCACCGGCCTCTGCAAGAGGATTCTGCACCTTGCCCTCAAATGCCAAAGCAATCAGTCCCATCGACATTCGGGGGCAAGCGGGTGGCTGCGAATGAGACGGTGCATGACGAAGGGAATGCTACACAGTGCGAGGAGGAGGATGATGAGCGGTGTTTCAGACGGATTCGGGGCGTTAGGGTATGGAGGGGCTACCTGGCGCACTGGCGAGGTACTAACTGAATCCATCGGATCTTCCGCCGTCATTCACTGGCTGGCCCGTAATGAGCCTACGCAACGCAACCACCGAATCATCTCAAACAGCCCCAAAACGCTACCCAGTGCATTACATAGCTGCCCAAACTGCTCCGCCACACCGACCATAGCGAAGAACAACGAATGTGTAGCCATATAAATGCTTTCGGGGATCTGGGAAAAGCCTCCGAACGTCTGCACTATGGTCGAAATGAGCGCAAATGTGTGTCGTTGCTTCAAACTGATGTGTGAGTGTAGGGTTATGCGGATTGAATGGTGGCTGCATCCACTCGACGTGCGTGCTTATGGGCCCCAAATCAAGCTCGGCATCTTCCATTTCATTTCCTTCCCATCCACAGTCATTATCATCTGTTGGGCTTCCCTTTCTTCTCAACACTCTTGGTACAACCACCATCCACTGTAGTAGTTGCACTTGGGAGTCGGCCTTAGAGAATATGGCCCCCTCCTGCTGGATGGATCACTGTTCATGGGATCATTTTCCCAGCGCATTGGGCAAGGTTTGTCCAACGTCATTTAATTAATGCCATCATATACTGACTTAATTTAAGCAGGACCCAATGCCAGGACGCTCCATACCCACATCGTTCCCGGGGCGAATACCACCATCCGCCCCTGCCGGTCATGATATTGTGCATGTGGATGACGGTAATGTCAAAGGCGCCAATGAATATCAGGACTATACCCCACGTATCTTGTGGGAAGAAAGGGGGAAGGGGCTCAATCTTGGAGAGTATGGCCCCCTCATGCTGGATGGATTGCTATTGACGGGATCATTCGCCAAGCGCATTGTGCAAGGTTTGTCCGGCATCATTTAACTAATGTCATCATATACTTACTGGAGTTAATTTGAGCAAGACCCAACAATGAGATGTTCCACATCAGTCCAAAGACGAATATCACCATCCACCCCAAGTCACAAACTGCTGGTGATGATGGATCTGAGTATATGGTACCGGTTTCGTGTCGTTTATTTTTGCTTTTCATCACATATTACTTAACTATCGCACTATTTACAGAATCTTCCTTCATCGACGACGACGATGAAGCCACTGATCAGAAAATGTTGGCCGGTACGAGCATGCAGACAGACCTGTCTCCAGCATTTGGTTCATACACTTCATTCCTTTGTGCGGATCTGTAAAAACTCATAAGAATCCACGATAATTGCAGATATTCCTGTGACAGCGTTCCTCCCCGTTGTCCCATTTGTTCACCACGTTGTGTCTTGCCAACTCGACCCCCCGCACATTAGCGCTAGCGCTACCACCTCCTCGTTGGACAGTGAAGGGATCAATAATCATGGATACAGACAGGGTAGTGACTCCTTTATCATAATGTGTCATTGGGGAAATTAATATTTTGTCCAAATATAGAAGTCTATGCAGACTTGTCGTATAGGGGCATCTGGGGAAGCTCATCATCCAGTACGCAGTACGTTGCACCACTTTTTTCTCTCATACGTCCTTAACCTTCATTAAATTCAGGATCTTCCCTCGCACGATGGGACTGGGCACGGTGCACTTGCAGGACGAGCTTATGAGTAGCCTGGATCCTGTGCCGAGGCCAAAGTCTTCACCTCCTGACTTCCCTGGCTTCAAATATCAAGAAATACCTCATTAGTTATGACTTATTTTAATACCACAAGAAACAAACTGAAGACCACCTAGCACCAGCCCCTAAAGTACCACGAAGCACAAGGTCTCCGACGGATGGCCATCCCAGATGTCCTTACCGGGATGAAGCTGAATCCGACGGGTCGTCGGCATCAATGCACAACCCCAAGAACCAGCGCCGGTATAAAGGACATGGTGATGGTTCGCATGTCTCAAACAGTCTGTCCTCCAGGGTGAAAACATCTTCGGGTTGCAGGTGAGTCCCGTTGGCTACATTTCTTACACCAACTAACATTGACTTCTTAGAAGGACAAAGCATTTCAAACATAAGTCCTTAACACCTCAACCCCATTACGAGGGAAAGAGAAAGGCGAGACAAGACAAGGCTTTTAATAATAGAGGAGAACCCCCAACATGGTTAGACAAGTACAATTTCGTTTCATTAATTTTGGCAATTATAATCACATGTTATCATCTAGGCAAGTGGCGGATACCTCAGTGCGACAGCACTTGCGCCTGACCTGGGGTGGCAACACGTTGGAAAGCCAGTCCCGCATGTCCAACTACCTACAATGTTCGGCAAAGACCCTTGGTGGGCCTCTAGCTGCTCGGATGGAACCATTTCCTCCAGCTGCGCCTCCACCACAATGTAACTGATGGCGGACAGAGAGGTAAGTGGATTAAGCAGGGGCAGAAGCGAAAGCAGGGGCAAGAGGGGGGGCAGCAGCGGACAAAAAGTAGGGGCAGCGGCGGACGAGTAATAGTGGCAGAGGCCAGACATACTCCTTTCTTTTCTTTTCTAGTTCTCCTTCTCCTTCTTTCTTTGGATATTTCTACTTCTTTCTTTTCATCGATTTCTCTGGTTCATGGGCTAAGGATGTCAATCAGTTGGTTCTGGTTTGTATCTTTGAGAACGGGGTGCGTTGTTTTATCAAATTTCCCGACATGTTGACCCATTCATTATCGTTCAGCTGTGTCTTTTCTGTGAGTATTGTGTCTTCGGAGGGTCCTAGGCCGAATACTCGCTGTGCAAGCACTTGATACATCACTGAGGTGCCGCATCGTGCATAATCAAACGTACGTCCATCTCTTAAACGGTGGTAGTCGTGGGAAGGAAATGAAGTATTCTAAACGAACATGATCTCCTATCCCATTTGCAATCGGATTTAGTTCCATCGCACGGCCAGAAACCAGTGAAGAAAAAGAAGAAACAACCAAACTGCACTATCAAGAGCTTATTGGAAGTCCCATGTTCGCAGCTGTCGTATCGGGTTCTGATATTGCTCCTCCGGCCAGTAATCTATCTCAGTGTTCATCTAGTCCTGCTCTTGCCCATTGCAATCTCGCCAAATGAATGTCTGTTTACGACTAGAGAGCAAGAATCACGCTTAGGAGGAGGAAATTGATACTTACAGAGATATTCAGATGGGGATTTTGGAGGGGATACTGAGGACAATCTTTCTTGGAGCGGGACCTGTATCTTGGTCATCCAGAAAACAGACTACCATGGCACTTTCAGAAGCCGCCTGCGAAGCCATGTGACAAGACACTTCTTAGAAGAACTCAATATCATACATGAAGACCCAACAGCTACTTTGGGAGACAATCAAAGAATGATAGTACACTTCTAATCAATGTCCACACCACCAAATGAAACACATCGAAGTAAAATACCACTTTATTCAACATTCGATTGAAAACGGCACCATACAACTCCATTGCCGCTCAACAAAAGAAATGATCATCGACATACTTACAAACTCATTGTCCCCATGGACACATATTTATTACACACATTGTCTTGGTCTATTTCCTTCTGCCCGTCTGTGGGCCGATTGTCATAGGCGATAGTAATAGTGATAATGTGAGAGATATGGGTAGTGATAATATGTGTGGGGTATGGAAATATGGAAAATAAGGAGAGTGATTAATATGGAAGAACAGGGAAAACATGACATCATTGAAGTCGCTCAGATCATGGTGTCCATGTAAATGAAATGGGTGAACAAGTTCTGACAAGGTCAAATTTTATACAAACACACGATGAGCTGCCAGGCAAATGCACATTGGCAGGAAAGAGAAGCTGGCGGAATCACTTTTTTCACCTGGCGTTGTCATAAGCGTGCTTATTCCTCCTTTACCTTCTTTACGCTTAATGGAAGTGTAGCCCAATCTATTTATTTTTTAATAAAAAGAATGAAGAGTGAAAGCCGAGGATGGTGCCGCCGAACTCAGCCGCACCAGTCGATACGTCGGCAGAAGGATAGAAAGACAAGGTTCTCTCACTGATGTTTGCCTGAACACGAAGTACAAAGTCCCTTGTCAATATGCACGTAAATCTTGAGATAAAGTAACCAAGCCAGTTTTGTACATACGTCACAGCCTTTCTCTTTTTCACTTTATTTATGATAACTAATCTATTATTTTCCGTATTTACAGTCATAATGCTATCATATAATATTTATGGTCCTTGGCGTTTAAAGGCCATCTTTGGAAGCAGGGCCTTTTCCAGTGACTTAGTAGACCAGTGTTAATTTGAACTACATTCAAAACGGTGTCTCACAAACATAGAAAGAGCCTGATCAACCTTGTCAACAGTTCTCTTTCCATTCTCGTGACACGCCTCTTGTCTATACCTCACGCTCCCCATGTCCAACGACGAGGTAGTACTGAGTCACCCTGACCAGGTCGAAGTGCTACCCCCTTTGATGTCGCCTACTGCCCTGGAATCTCAACGGATCACAGTCCTCGAAAGTCATTTTCAGGATATACTTCAGAGACTATGGGCGTGTAATAGAGAGGGTCACGGCCTCTATTCCCACAGACGAGGTCACGAGCATGTATCGATCACCAAAGGAGGGTTGTAAGGCTCACAGACACAGGCGAGGGGGAAAAGACAAGGAATAGACTGCTTAAAAAACAGCTAACAGTGGGGAAATTGAGCATAATTGTTAAAGAGAGGGTGGATCTCTTAAGGCATGTTAGCTTCTGGTGAACACCATCCATTGCATGCTCAAAAATCATGTTGAAGAAGGCCGTCTTAGCCGCGTAAAATCTGATATCGGGGAAAATGGCTTCTCATAAATACATAAACCGCCTTTATATCCGGCCTTGGCATTAGCGAAGAAGCGAATATCGGTAGAGTCATAGTAGTGATGGCGCATGTAATCAATCTCATCGTGTTTATCGAGGCTTCACAAGCTAACATGGTTCCCCGCAACTTCCTGGTGACTGCTATGCTGTCACCTTGATATTCCTATCACACCTTGGCGGATACCTCTAAGTACCCTTAGACAGTCGACCATTCCGTTGGGGAACAAACTCTTCAAATTAATAAAGGATTATACGGCTCTTCTCACTTAAGGGTAAATCCATACTCATAATGTTTGCATGGGGAGCCGTGCGATTATGGAGAGAAATTGGAGGCATAGTTTGGTAAAAGTATCGGAAGAAACGGATATCATTATCAGCCGTGTCGGCCTGAATAGGGGCCAGCTTTCCCGATCCCCGCTGCCTAAGTCCTGAGCCAGTTGACTGATCGTGTCTGAGGCATCCAGGCATCAGGCTGACGGCTTTGCATAGAATCCCACAGCAAGGGTCACACAGCCTGCCACCAGGGTCACGCAGCATGGGCAAATATTCTTCCGCGTCGCCTTTCGATAATGTATGTTGACGAGTTCAAGGCCATTGCCAAAGTCTAAGCCTTGCCAAACACTGCACCATGACGGCCTAACAAGAAAATTCCCAACAGTCCCGTCCCAGAACCTCATTTACCCACTGTGTCTTGTCGAGACCCACGCAAGGTCGAGAGAAGGTGACTAAGAAAGAGATGCAACAGATGCCACAAGACAAGAGGGTACGTGCATGCCATTTACTTTGAATATTTAAAGGAAGTATCACAGTTGCCGCAACTGTCCATGGATGTCGACAGCCAGAAGCTCTCTTGCTGGTCACGTCCACTGAAGGGGATCATAAGCCTCGTCCAAAGGATCCTCCACCCTGTCCTCAAAATCCAAAGCAATCAGTCCCAAGGGGAAGGAGGCCGAGCTTGATTTGGGAGCTCCCAAGTTGGTGCGCCAGGTCGATGGATGTTTTGTCTTCATGGTTTGGCTTTGATTGGGTTGGCTAATGCTTCACTTCTCCTCCTCGTTGTATTTACAGGACAATGAAAGACAGCACAACTGACAAAATTGGACTCAGCTAGAATAGAAGAGGGGCAGCGGATTCCCAAGACTCAGTCGCTGCGTAGTGGGGCTGTAGGGAAACGACTGAGGTTGCACTCCATAGCATCGCATACATATATACGCGTGTGGGTGAAAAACTCGCTCGTACGATGAAAGGCAAAATATAAGCGGATAGTCTAGCCCGATATCCGATCTGGGTGTTCCCGCGTTTGGGGTATGAGCATTACCGGTTTTTGTCACAACAACATTGTTTTCCCCATCACACACAGTATTTGTACCTTGTCGGCTAAGACCCACATGAGCTGGTTTCGACTGTGCATAAAAGGCGGGGACGCAGTGCGTCTGGTACCGTAAAAAATAGTGGTGCGATAGCTGTCAAGAAGATGAATTCTATGTGAAAGACGTTTAAATTGCCTGTAAGCAGGTGCGAAGAATCGATCGATGGGTTTTCTTTCATTGTGGGCTTTCATTGGGGTCATTAATGCGTCCCTTTGCTTCGTTTCCTTAATAGGACAATCAAAGAGCGCATGAAAAGTCTCTTGTTTAGAGTCGAGGTCAAGATGAACGCAAACAAAAAATACGAAAAGTCTGTACAAGAACGTAAAAATAACCCGTTATCCACCATTTCCAATTCCCGCTGTACTTACCACTGTAACCTTTCGGCGGCCTAATGCCACCCCTGTGCCATTGCCGTCCGTCCTATCATCTCTACTAGGAACCGAACACATGCACCGTGTATGCCCATATGACGGCTCTTAGTGAGTAGGAAGGCGTATGATCAGGAGACTAGGTGGAACTGCGAGTCATGTTCCCCATTTAGTCTGCTGGAAAATGAACCACGCTCTACTTAGATCATACAAGGCATGATAAATTAAGTTTTATAGCTCACATGGATTACTCGTCCCCATGGATCACGCTGGTAAAAGCTCCCAA
This sequence comes from Hysterangium stoloniferum, assembly GCA_015178975.1. Classification (NCBI taxonomy): domain Eukaryota; kingdom Fungi; phylum Basidiomycota; class Agaricomycetes; order Hysterangiales; family Hysterangiaceae; genus Hysterangium; species Hysterangium stoloniferum. Next base: position 208,887 of record WHVD01000120.1, read on the forward strand.
GGCTGTGTCTTTCACCACCTTGTGATGAATAATCCACCCAATTAATATGCAAAGCGCGTATATCCAACAAATCCGCGGATGGGTTGAAGCTACCCAATAATAATCAAGCGCATGTTTGACTAGGAATATAATTTTTTAATGTATCAGTTAATATATCGAAGGGCTTCCGCCGGGATTGCCCCCCACCATGCTATTTGATCGCATGCAACGTCCGCCAATATTTAGCCCCACCTGATGTCGTGTCGCAGGTTTAATCTATACCAGGTCAATGCACTACTGATGCCATAGACCCTACGACTACGCCAGTCAAGAATGAAGGAGGTTAAGTAGTCAAAGAAGTTACTCGGCCTCCCAAATATAAACACCAATGCATGTTTCTCGTCATCATACTTGAGTCATGTATTTTGGCTGTTTCAGCCCTCCTGGCGATCCTCCACCATTTCATGGGTGCTCCAAGCCTCGTGTGATCACTGGTTTGTGGAGAAAGAAGCCAAGCTAAAAATACAGACGAGGTCTCCACATTAAAACCACAATTCAAAAAGCAGGCAAATAAAGAATTTGATCACCGAGACGTCCGCAAATCGGCTCAAATACTAGACACGAGTCACATACCACAGCCCACGGCCTCCCATGACCGACATTTAGCATTAGTGACTTGCCTATCATAGGTCCCAAGGGCACCCATGTCAAATTCAGCGCCATTAAGAAGCATCCTTCCAACGCTTAAAACAGGCGATACCGATCACACGTGACCTAAATTGATGCTTCGTTTCTCAACCGTCTGGTCTTTCTGTGTCTTTGGTCAAATAGAGGTTGTGTAGGGTATTGGCTGATATGGTTTCATTACATCTAAAACAATAAAGATAAATACTCTTAGTTTTGTCCATGAATAATTTGTAAGAATTAGAGCGCAGGTATGCGTCAGTACGTCGTGGACGCGAACAAAAAGCATAAGTATTACTAAGCAACTATACAGTAGTTACTAATCTATATGCAAAAGAATGCAAGATTACTAATTATATATATCATATTTCAACATAATTCAGACCCCCATATTAGCCTGGAGGGGCCATAAAACAATAAATGGGCTGGTTTTGGGGTCTGAACTAGTATTCTGTTAACCGAATAATTTTGAGACGACAGGAACAATGTTGTTGTGAAAAAAACCGACAATGCTCATACCCCAAAACGCGGGAACACTGCCAGATCGTATATCGGACTAGACCACTCGCTTATATTTTCTCTTTCATCGTACGAGCGCATTTTTCACCCGCACGCGTATATATGCATGCAATGGTATGAAGTGCAACCTTAGTCGTTTCCCTACAGCCCCGCTGCGCAGCGGCTGAGTCTTGGGCATCTGCCCCTCTTCTATTCTAGCTCGGTCCAATTCTGTCAGTTGTGCCGTCTTTCATGGTCCGGTAAATAAAACGTGGAGAAGAAGTGAAGCATTAGCCAACCCAATCAAAGCCAAACCATGAAGCATCCATCGACCTGACGCAACAACTTGGGAGCTCCCAAATCAAGCTCGGCCTCTTCCACTTTTATTTCATTTCCTTTCCATCCACATTCAATGCCCTCTGTCTTCTCACGCTCGTCGCATTGTAGATAGGCTCCATCTTGGACAACGTCCTCCTACTCTCCCAACCTCCCAACCTCCCCAAACCCAAACCCAAACCTGTCCCCTCAAAGTCCGCGACGATGTCTATTTCCACGAACCTCGTCGAAAAATCACTGACCCGGTTTTTCTTGCGAGCTAACTTCTACGTCGAGGCATTACAACGGACTCCATCGGTGGTAACGGCGTACTTGGTGGGGCATTAACAACGCCTCGAATCTCGCTGGGACTGATTGCTTTGGCGTTTGAGGACAGGGTGTAGGATCCTGTTGACGAGGCTTATAATCCCCGTCAGTGGAAGTGACGAGCGAGAGAGCTTCGGGTTGTCGACATCCATGGACAGTTGCGGCAGCTGTGATGCTTCCTCTAAATATTCAAAGTAAATGGCATGCACGTACCCTCTTGTCTTGTATGACAACTTATTCTATGAGTTTATATTTAATTACCTGAAATTTCATCTTTAAAATATGCATGCCTTTTAAAATGTGTACAAATGACATAGTTACACAAAATTATTTGGGTTAACCTAGATTATTTGGGTCTTGACTTAATCTTTGCATTAAACAAGATTATCTGGGTTGTCACCTAATCTTTGGGTTATGATGTATTCTCTTGCATACAAGCAAACTTTCAAATATATTTAATATAATTTAAATTTAGTTGGCTTAGAGAGTTAACCAGAACTATCTGGGGTACCAATCCCCATTGTGCAATTTATTCCAAAAGAATAATCTACAGATGATTGTTTGACTAAATTTTGTCAAATATAGGATAAATATTAATATTTTTGCATTCTTCAAAGTGATACCTAATCAACTGAATTTGATTAAATATTAATTCTACAGCAAACAACACAAATGTATATACTTTAATGGATAAATAACTTTTAAAGCTTTGGGTTATCCTCTGTAGAACAAAGGACAGTTGATAGTAAAATGTCAAGTCGAACAAAGAAGGTTGATAAATGATGTGATACATGATCAAGGGCTTTCTTATTATTCTCAGGGACACTCCAACCCCACTACTCTCTCAGGTATTTTTAAATCTCAGTTCACAACAAGTTCACACGTGGCTGCACAAAAGCTGTGGTTTTTTTCTCTCTCAGTACTCAATCTATTAGCTGTTTGCATCTGCATTGAAACAGTTCTAAATAAATGAGCATGTCATACAAGAAAGGAAGAAATGTTATTCCACTAGAAACAAGGGTTTGTCTTGCACTAACACTTTTTATATATTATCTTACTCCCACAGAGACTATCTAGATCATGGCTGGAATTCTGAATTATTGTAATGGAGTACACCAGAAAGTGCTCTATAAGCTAATGAAGCATATATCAAGAGAAGGAAATATCATTCTAATAGGAATAGAAATCCATCTTACTACAATTGTTTATATATATTTTACACAACTAAATAAGATTATGATACAGATCATCACAAGATTATATTGTTTATAGGAGAATATCTGAAAACTATTAAGTATACCAAATTCTAATATGTATACTCTAAATGTCATTTAAACATCTGGGATGTGATTCAAACATAATTTGGTTTTTAAAACTTTTTGAAAGTTTTAAACTCTCTCATACATTACAAACTAAAGAATCTTTCCAGACACAAGTAGACAATAAAAAAAATTAGTAGTTTGAAACACTAATGCTTTTAAAAATAGATACCTTTAGATAGTCCATTCCATGCATATGTATATCATTGGCACCTCTAAATACATATGTATTACTTCGGAATGGATCTGTTGATCTGAACAGATTTCTACTTGATTCAACATACCCAGAATATATAGGGGGTTTTACTTAATAAAGACAGTTGTGGTATGAAAAATTTCCAATAATATTTTACAAATTTTACATGGATGTCACAACTGTTACAAGTCACAATATTGTCATGAATATTCAAAGGTAATTTTCAACAACTCTTCGACTCATCGAATTTGACTCAACAAACCTGAACATTATTCAACAACATTGAATCTATTTTGCATCTGTTGCATCTCTTTCTTAGTCACCTTCTCTTGACTTTGCGTGGGTTTCGACAAGACACAGTGGGCAAACGAAAGAGCTTCTGGGACTTTGTCAACTATGAGCAGGGGCTGTAACTGCGACGGGACTGTTGGGAATTTTCTTGTTCAGCCGTCATGGTGCAAAAGATAACCGGGGCCGATTTCGACTTCCGTTCAATGACGAATAACAGGTTTGAGCCAGCTACTCATGGCGTCTCTCTCAACGTCGGACATGCCTTGCTCGAGCCCTGATGAATCTAGCAAGCCTTGCGGCGGGTCTAGGCCAGTTGCAAAACCACGGCACTAAACAAACAAAAAGTCCCACACATTGGAATCTATGCTCGAAAACAGAAGATTAACATACCAGTTGCTGAACCCATGAATCAAGCGCTTTCTTGTTGATAGATACATGCTCATCACGACCTGGTCTGTGATAACAGACGCCGTGATCCTCTCTATTACATGCTGATTGTCTCTGGAGTATATCCTGAAAATGACTTTCGAGCACTCCGATCCTGTTACGGATGAATGTTTATTGACAAGAAATACCCAATCCTATGATGTTTCAGCACCCAAGGCGAAGGTGCTCAAGTTTATCTTGAAGAGTAAGTCAACTTCGTGGTGAGAAACTCGCACTTTATTCCTGACGTGCTTGTAGTATACCAATTTTTGAACCATCCCAGCATGGGGTTGGAGCCTGGTGGCTCATGATGGAGTCAGATGAACAAAGTAATTATGCCAGCTTCTCCTTCCTGCCAATGTGCATTTGGCTGGAGGCTCATCCTCCGTTGTTTATACAATTGGACCTTGTTAGAGCTTGTACACCTATTTCATTTAAATGGACATCATGATCTGAGCGACCTCAGTTATGCCATCTTTTCAGCAAAGTTTTTAAAATCGTTTTCTTGCATATTTATGACTATCTATATTTTCCATATTATCACTATTCCTATCCCCTGTCACAACAGTGCCACAGATCGACATAAGCTCGGCCCACCCCACCTCCACCCATCTGCACCCTCCCCGTTCTGTGATCCAGTAGTCCACTGGCAGCTTATTCCATGGCATACACGCTCATCCCAACCACACAAACAACATCAGTGCAATTACTAGTGGATGTTTCTCACTCGGGTTATATGCAACATTGACAATCAGGAAAGAAACAACAAAACGCCCACCAGAGAGGATAATTACTTGGCACCCATTCCCGCACAATTTCACATCGTTGCGTTGTTAGTGATAGATATAATGGGGCATCAACCTCTTCAGAAAGAAATTGTCGTCGGAAAGAGCCCATTCATTGGACTCAGTTACAATTCACCTGAGCTATAAAACTTAATTAATAATCGCTTGTACGATCTCAGTGGAGCGTGGTTCATTTTTCCAGCAGCCTAAATGGGGAAACTGATCATGAGGGAAAGCACTCCCGCCGTTACCCCTAGTGTCCCGACCACACGCCTTCCCACCCCACTAAGAGCCGTCATATCGGCATACGCCGTGCATTTATTTTTGTTCCCAGGAGGGAGGATAGGATGGAAGGCAACGGCACAGTGGTGGCATAAGACCGCCGAAAAGCTACAGTGGTCAGTACAACGGGAATTGGAGATGGGTCTTGTACAGACTTTTCATGTTCTGTCTCTGTTTCGTTCTTCTTGACCCCAAATATAAACAAGAGACTATTAATACGCTCTTTGGTTGTCCTGAAAGAAGACAAAGCGAAGCAACGCGTTGGTCAAACCAATTAAAGCCAACGATGAGAAAAAAACCATCCATCGATTCTACGCAACTACCTATAGGCACTTCCATCAAGCTTAACGTCTTTCCCACAGAATTGATCTTCTCAACAGCTTTCGCATCAATATTTTGTACGGTAACAGACGCCCTGTTCCCACTCGTCGAATCATTGATGGGTCTCCACCGGACTGTCGTTGTAGCCTCCAGCGGGTCCTCACTGGAATTAAAAGACAGACTGGGTCTCGTTTTCTATGCGCAGTCGAGACGACCTCATCGTGGTCTTAGTAGACGAGTTACGAACACTAATTGTGATGGGCAAAAGCAAAGGAAAAGGTGTAGAAGGAGATTCAAAACCGCACAACGGTAAAGTAGGCAGTGAAGGGGTACGGAAAGAGACAATGGCTTGATTCCCAGTTCTTGTACGGGGACCTTTTTGCGGTGTGGCTTTTCCTTTTCTTGTTTAGCACGGGTCGTAGCCAAATAATATTGTTGTGGCGTCGCTCATTGTCCTATAAATAAAACGAAGAAAATAAGTGAAGCATTAGCCCACCCAATCAAGTCAAACCATGGGACAAAACATCTATCGACTTGACGCACCTACTTGTGAGCTCTCAATCATGCTCGGCCTCTTCCACATTTAACTCACTTCCTTCCCATTAATGTTCAATGTCCCCTTTCGTATCACGCACGTCGCATTATTGATAGGCTCCATCACGGACGACGTCTTCCTACTCTCCCACCCTCCTAATCTGGCCAAACCCAAACTTTTCCCTTCAAAGTACGCGGCGATGTCTATTTCCACGAATCTCGTCGAGAAATCGCTTCCCCAGTGTTGCTTTGAGGTAACTGATCGAGCTTGTACGTCGAGGGACATTACAGCAGGCTGGATCGGTTGCACCGGCATACGTGGTGGCGGCGTGAACAACGCCTCGAATGTTGACGGGGCTGATTTCTTTGGCGTTTGAGGACAGGGTGCAAGATCCTGTTTCGGAGTTATGATCCCGTTGAGTGGAAGTGACGAGCGAGAGAACGTGTGGTCATGTCTTGTCTCGCCTTTCTCTTTCCTTCGTAATGGGGTTGAGGTGTTAACGACTTATGTTTGTCCTTCTAAGAAGTCAATGTTAGTGTAAGAAATATAGCCGACGGGACTCACCTGCAACATGAAGACGTTCCCGTCCCGGAGGACGGACTTTTTGAGACATGCGAACCATCACCATGTCCTTTAAACTGGTGCTGGTTCTTAGGGTTGTTAATTGATGCGGATGACCCGTCGGATTCGGCTTCGTCCCGGTAAGGACGTCTGGGATGGCCATCGGTTGGAGACCTTGCGTTTGGTGTTACTTTAGGGGCTGCATCCGCGGTCGTCAGTTTTGTGTTTATTGTGGTATTAAAATAAGTCACAACTAACGAGGTATTTCTTGATATTTGAATTCAGGGAAGTCAGGAGGTGAAGACTCTGGCCTCGGCACAGGATCCGGACTGCTCATAAGCTCGTCCGGCAAGCGCACCGTGCCCAGTACCGTCATGTGAGGGCAGATCCTGAATTTAAAGAAAATTAAGGATGTATGAGAGAAACAAGTGGTGTAACGTACTGAGTACTAGATGATGAACCCCCCCCAGATGCCCCTATACGACGTCTCTGCATAGACTTCTATATTTGCACAAAATATTAATTCCCCCAATACCACATTAGGATAAAGGAGTCACTACCTTGTCCGGATCCATGATTATTGATTCTTTCACTGCCCATTGCGTCGGTGGTAGGGCTAGGGCTAGCGTGTCGGGGGTTGAGTTGGCCAAGACACAACATGGTGAACGAATGGGACAACCGGGAGCAACGCTGTCACAAGAATATCTGAAATTATCGTGGATTTTTATGAGTTTTTATAGATCCATACAAAGGAATGAATGTGTGATGGGGTAAACAATGTTGTTGTGACAAAAACCGGCAATGCTTATACCCCAAACGCGAGAACACTGCCAGATCGTATATCGGACTAGACCAGCCGCTTATATTTTGCCTTTCATCGTACGAGCGCATTTTTCACCCACACGCGTATATATGTATGTGATGGGATGAAGTGCAACCTTAGTCGTTTCCCTACAGCCCCGCTGGGCAGCGGCTGAGTCTTGGGCATCCGCTGCCCCTCTTCTATTCTAGCTCAGTCCAATTTTGTCAGTTGTGCGGTCTTTCATTGTCCTGTAAATAAAACAAGGAGGCAAAGTGAAGCATTAGCCAACCCAATCAAAGCCAAGCCATGAAGACAAAACATCCATCGACCTGACGCACCAACTTGGGAGCTCCCAAATCAAGCTCGGCCTCCTTCCACTTGGGACTGATTGCTTTGGCGTTTGAGGACAGGGTGCAGGATCCTGTTGAAGAGGCCTATGACCCCTTCAGTGGAAGTGACGAGCGAGAGAGCTTCTGGTTGTCGACATCCATGGACAGTTGCGGCATTCCTCTAAATATTCAAAATAAATGACATGCCCGTACCCTCTCGTCTTGTTGCATCTGTTGCATCTCTTTCTTAGTCTCCTTCTCTAGACCTTTCGTGGGTTTAGACAAGACACAGTGGGAAAAGGAAAGAGCTTCTGGGACTTTGTCAACTATGAGCAGGGGCTGTAACTGTGACGGGACTATTGGGAATTTTCTTGTTTGGCCGTCATGGTGCAGTGTTTGGCAAAGCTTAGAGTTTGGGCATGGCCTCGAAGTCGTCAACATACCTCATCGAAGGCGACGCACAAGAAGACTTGCCCATGCTGCGTTACCCCGGTGGCAGGCTGTGTGACCCTTGCTGTGGAATTCTATGCAAAGCCGTCGGCCTGATGCCTGGATGCCTCAGAAATGATCAGTCGACTGGCTCAGGACTTAGGCAGCAGGGATCGGGAAAGCTGGCACCTATTCAGGCCGACACGGCTGATACTGATATTTGGTTACTTCCGATACTTTTACCAAACCGAGCCTCCAATTTCCCCCCATACTAGCACGGCTCCCCATGGAAACATTACGAGTATGGATTTACCCGCAAGTGATAGAGCCTTTATAATCCTTTATGAATTTGAAGAGTTTATTCCCCAACGGAACGGTTGATTGTCTAAGGGTGCTTAGAGGTATCCGCCAAGGTGTGATGGGAATATCGAGGCGACAGCATAGCAGTCACCAGGAAGTTGCGGGGAACCATTTTAGCTGGCGAATCCTTCATACTGACTCTGCCGATCTTCGTTTCTTCGCTAGTGACAAGCCCGGATATAAACGCGGTATACGTATTTATGAGAAGCCATTTCCCCCGATATCGGATTTTACGTGGGTAAGACAGCCTTCTTAAAATGATATTACCATGCAATGTATGGCATTTACCAGAAGCGAACATGCCTCAAGAGATCCACCCCCTCTTTAACAATTATACTCAATTGCCCCACCGTTAGCTGTTTTTCAAGCAGTCTATTCCTTGCCTTTTCCCCCTCGCCTGTGTCTGTGAGCCTAACAACCCTCCTTTGGTGCACCTCCATATGTCGTGTGTTGAAGAAGCACTTCCCGACCAAAATGGATACCTTGGTGCTGTACAGTAGCTTTGTCCCGATCCGCTCCATTGCCAGACCACAAAAATAACCGGGGTCGAATTCCACGTCTGTTGGATTGTGAATGACAGGTGTGAACCACCTAGTCATGGCTTCTCTCTCAATGTCGGACATGCCTTGCCCAATTCCTGATGAATCTAGCAAGCCTTGTGGTGGCTCCAGGCAAGTTGCAAAACCACGGCACTAAATGAAAAAACAGTCCGACACATTGGAGTCGATTCTTGAAACAAAGCTTAACATAGCAGTTGCTGAACCCATGAATCAAATGCGTCCTTGGTGATCAATGCATGCTCGGGACCTGGTCTGTGGTAACAGAGGCCGTGACCCTCTCTATTACACGCCCATAGTCTCTGAAGTATATCCTGACAATGACTTTCGAGGAGTGTGATCCGTTGAGATTCCAGGGCAGCAGGCGAGATCAATGGGGGTAGCACTTCGACCTAGTCAGGGTGACTCAGTACTACCTCGTGGTCGGACATGGGGAGTGTGGGGTGTGGACAAGAGGCATGTCACGAGAATGGAATATGTTTTTGAGACACCGCTTTGAATGTCGTTCAAATCGCCAATTAACACTGGTCTACTAAGTCACTGGAAAGGGCCCCGCCTCCAAAGATGGCCTTTAAATGTTGAAGGCCATAAATATTATATGATGGAATTATGACTGTAAATACGGAAAATAATAGATTAGTTGTCATAAATAAACTGAAAAAGAGAAAGGCTGTGACGTATGTACAAAACTGGCTTGGTTACTTTATCTGAAGATTTACGTGCATATTGAAAAGTGACTTTGTACTTCGTGTCCACGCAAACATCAGTGAGAGAACCTTTTCTTTCTATCCTTCTGCCGACGTATCGACTGGTGCGGCTGAGTTGGTCGCCACCACCCTCGGATTTCAGTCTTCATTCTTTTTATTAAAAAAGAAATAGATTGGGCTACACTTCCATTAAGAGTGAAGACGGAAAAGGAGGAGTAAGCACGTTTATGATGAAGCCAGGTGAAAAAAGTAATTCCGCCAGCTTCTCTTTCCTACCAATGTGCATTTGCCTGGCAGCTCATCGTGTGTTGTGTATAAAATTTGACCTTGTCAGAACTTGTTCACCCATTTCATTTGCATGGAAACCATGATCTGAGCGACTTCACTGATGTCATGTTTTCTCTGTTCTTCCAGTTTAATCACTCTCCTTATTTTCCATATTTGCCTTTTCTAGCTCTAGTAGACGTTGATCTTCATCTCCCACTGATGTGGAATTGTCAACCTAGAAACCCATTAAAGCCCAAATCCCATCTTCCAACATCTTGAAAAATACTGCATTGTCATAATCCTAGGAAAACCAGTGTATCCTATGAGCTTGTGTGTATGGCTGTGTCGGCGCTCTTGGACATGTTGGGTGATCACCGTAGGATTATTTAGTTTGAAACCTAAGAAATATCAAGGAAGACATCTTCAGGCCGTAATGCTGTGGTGGGTAGCAAGGTCAAGGATTTGGGCATGCCCTCGACTCATCAACAAATCCTTTCGAAGGCGACGCGCGATAAGACTTGGGTAACTACAGAATTAAAGAAAAAATGTTAGTCAGTTTCAATAGCATGCATTCAACGCCCAACTTACACACAAATCCTACGGTTCTGTGACTGCCCTTTCTTCAGGGAACTTCAGGCTGCCCCACTGCTTGCTGCGGGGTCCCGGTGCCAGTGTCTGCGCAGATCTTTGCTGACAGCCATCTGCAGAGGCTTGATCATGCGGCATGACCCAGGTGGCAGATTTTGTGACCCTTGCTGCGGGATTGCATGCGGAGTGCCGTCAGTCTGATGCCTAGGTGCACCAGACATGATCAGTCGGCTGGCTCAAGACTTGAACGTTTCAATGGCTATCAGGATTTTCGGACTTTTCCGACACTTCTACCTAGCCCCACCTTCAACTTTCTCCACATAGCAGGCCAGTTCTCCACGGAGACCTTTTGGGTATGTATTCATTTTTTTTCAGTCGTAGATCGTTATATAATGTTTTGAATTACGGCAATCCTTGAAGTTATAGGAGCAGCAATATCTTTCTTAAATCACCGTTTGAGAACTTGGAGGACTAAGGAGGCCATCTTTGGGGTATCATAAGTTGCGTTACACTTCGAAGAATCTTGAGCTAGGTCGAACATCATTTAGGTAATAAGTAAACTGTTGGTTGTATGGAACAGTCTAGTCACACCCTCGTCCGTGCTTCTTCAAGACGGCTAAGTAGTTTTTGTTAGAACTTGTTGAGACCCTGATAAATGGAGTTGGAGGCAGACATAGGAGTGAATCAAATCATCCAACCCCCTCACCAACCTCTCCCCCCTAGGCATATAGGCAATCCTCTCAGAAAGGTCCAGGAAGTCGTGGAGAGCAGGGATTGGCCTATCCTCTCTCACACTGCGGTACACACAATTTCGGGTTCTGGAGACTGTGAAATTAAGGACGCTGAGCCCCTTATTCGCTGCTCGGTGCCACCACACAATGAAGGGTTGGTTTTGGGGTCCGAATTAGCATTCTGATGGCCGAATCATTTTGAGACAGGTCCGCGAGGGTGCAACTGTGGACTCAATGCAACATATTCGCTCCGATGGAAACAATGATACTATTTTGTTCAATATTTTCTGCCATCAATGTGACATCCTCAAATAATGCATTGAGTTCGTTTATTATGCACTTATAAGTGATGTAGCAAGAAAGGTCGGCACACGCAAATGAATCTATCTCTGCGAAGCCAAGGATCCTGTGTAAAACAGCAGGAGAAAATCGAGATTTGCGCGTCACGCAGTTTTATGTGTCCAGGTTTGTTTCGATCGTATCTGCATGTTTCTCATTTCGGCCATTCTCCAAAAACAGTTTCTGGAGTACGCCCCGAAATTGACTTTCGAGGACCGCGATCCGTTGAGATTGCAGGGCAACATGCGTAAATATCGAGGCGACAGCATAGCAGTCCCCAGGAAGTTGCGACCCCACCAGTGCAGTGTAGAGCATAGGAACCATTTTGGCTGACTCATCCTCGATAAACGCCATCAACTCGATTACATCCGCCATCCGTACTATGACTCTGCCGATCTTCCCTTCTTCGCTAGTGCCAAGCATATCTAAAGGCGGTATACGTATTCATGAGAAGGTTTCCCCCCGATATCGGATTTTAAGCGGATAAGATGGTCTTCATTGAAACAATTTCACCATGCAACTAATGGTCATCATAAAAAGCAAACATGTCTCAAGAGATCCACCCCCTCTTTCCAACTAGAATGGAAATCTTGGTGCCGTAGAATAGCTTCGTCCCGATCCGCTCTAATGCCAGCCCGCAAAAGTACCCGGGGCCGACTTCGACTTCCGTTGGATTACAAATAACGGGTGCCAACCACCTAGTCATGGCATCTCTTTCACAGTAGGACATCCCTTGCTCAATACTTGATGAATCGAGAAAGCCTGTCGGCTGTTCTACGCAAGTTGCAAAATCACGGGACTAAACGGAAGCTGATCCTCGAAACAAAATATTAACATACCCGTTGCTGTCGTCAGTTTTGTGTTTCTTGTGGTATTAAAATAAGTCACAACTAACGAGTTATTTCTTGATATTTGAAGTCAGGGAAGTCAGGAGGTGAAGACTTTGGCCTTGGCACAGGATCCAGGCTGCTCATAAGCTCGTCCTCCAAGCCCACCGTGCCCAGTCCCGTTGTGTGAGGGAAGATCCTGAATTTAATGAAGGTTAAGGATGTATGAGAGAAACAAGTGGTGGAACGTACTGAGTACTAGATGATGAACCCCCCCAGATGCCCCTATACGACATGTCTGCATAGACTTCTATATTTCCACAAAATATTAATTTCTCCAATGACACATTAGGATAAAGGAGTCACTACCTTCTCCGCATCCATGATCATTGATCCATTCACTGTCCATCGCAGTGGTGGTAGCGCTAGCGCTAACACGCGGGGGGTCGAGTTGGCAAGACACAACATGGTGAACGAATGGGACAACCGGGGGCAACGCTATCACAGGCATATCTGCAATTATTGCGGATTTTGATGAGTTTTTGTAGATCCCCACAAAGCAATGAAGTGCGAGAACCAAATGCTGGAGACAGGTCTGTCTGCATGCTCATACAGGCCAACACTTTCTGATCAGTAACTTCATCGTCGTCGTCAATGAAGGAAGATTCTGTAAATAGTACGATAGTTAAGTAATATATGATGAAAAGTAAAAATAAACGACACGAAACCGGGACCATATACTCGGATCCATCATCACCGGCAATTTGTGACTTGGGGTGGATGGTGGTATTCGTCTTGGGACTGATGTGGAACGTCTCATCGTTGGGTCCTGCTCAAATTAAGTCCAGTAAGTACATGATGACATTAGTTAAATGATGTCGGACAAACCTTACACAATGCGCTGGGCGAATGATCCCGTCAATAGCAATCCATCCAGCATGAGGGGGCCATACTCTCCAAGATCGAGCCCCCTCCACCTTTGTTCCCACGAGATACGTAGGGGATAGATCGGATCTTCATTGGCGCCTTTGACATTACCATCATCCACATGCACAATATCATGACTGGCAGTTTGTGACTTGGGGCAGAAGATGGTATTCGCCTTGGGAATGATGGTCAGTACATGGTGGCATTAATTAAATGACGTTGGAAAAACCTTGTCCAATGCGCTGGGCGAGTGATCCCGTGAACAGTGATCCATCCAGCATGAGGGGGCCATATTCTCTAAGGCCGACTCCCTTTCCCTTGTCTTCCCACGAGATGCGTGGGGTAGAGTCGGTATCTGCGTCAGTTCCCTCGACGCTACCGTCATCCACAGCGGGTAGGCAATCAGATGCATTGGTGCCCTCGATGTTACCATCATCCACAGCGGGTGTGTGATCAGCCGTTGTCGATGCCCTCGACGTTACTGTCATTCACAGGGTGTGTGATCAGCCACATCGGCGCCTTCGATGTTCCCGTCATCTACAGCCGGTGCATGATTAGCCGCACGCTCACCCCTGACGTGCGCCTTTTGAAGACGAGAGTGTGCGAAGTACACGATGACGCCGAGCAGTGTGAATACCAGAGCGATGTGTATCAAGGTAATACACGCACTGCCAATCACCGCAGGATGTCTAGAAAATCATTGTCAAGTATATAACTATTTGTCGCTTCATATAACACTCACCTTTGCTTGAGCTCACGACAGATCGTCTCCTCGATGTGTCCACGCAGCACGTGTAGCATGTGCGCGACGCAGCTGGGTCTGTTTCTGAATGGCTTTCTCATCAACACTGTCACAAGGCTGTCTTTTGAGAATGGATGCAGTCTAATGGGAAGGCAACCGGTAAGTGACAACATAGCAGGCAACAAATAAGAGCCACCGCCACTCACACATTGCTGTAACAAACCGAATACAGAGAGTGTTTCATGTCACTCACGGGAAGTCAACCAAATAATGCCATCACCTGCTCCAGGTTCAACTTGAGGTTTGTAAATAACTTGAATCCTGTGACGGCAGCCAAGAAGGGACTAAAACCCCTGTTGAAACCTGGGAGCTGGTAGCCAAGTGAGATAGACATATCGGTCAGTATATCTGACACCTTGAACTGGGTATCCAAGACGTAGTGGTGAAGGATGACTGATAAAAATGTTTGCGAGGTGGTGTTGACATAGGTGCTGTGGCAGTAATGTGAGTATGGGTGGCTAGCTGTGTGACGCTGTGTGACGCTGTGGCTGGCTGACGCTGTGGCAGCTCCGTGAGCCTTGTGGCAGCTCCTTCAGGCAGGCTGTGTAACCGTACCGGCAAGTTTCTCCATAGCCCGGTTCTCCATGCAGACCTCCCGGGTATGTCTTTATTTTATAAAGTGATAGTTAAATATAATACTTTATGAATTTGAAAAATTTATGCCCCAACGGTCGATTATTATCAAGTGTAAGCAGGCAAAACTTGAAGTTATAGGAGTAACAATCTCTTTCTTAAACCATCATTTGGGCCCTTGAAAGACTGAGGAGACCGTCCTCCAGATATCATACTTTGCGTTAGCCTCCGAAGAATATTAAGTTGGAGTGTATGGCAAGGCGTAGGCTTTGAGCATAGCCTCAACACGTCGACATAACGTATCGAAGGTGATGCGACATAAGACTTGCCCAATTACAGAAATAAAGAAAACATGCTACAAAGTTTCAATAGCATGAATTCAACCTTTCAACCAAAACGCAAATCCTACAGGTCGGTGACTGCCCTGTCGGCAGGGAACGGGAGGCTCCCCAACGACTGCGTAGATATTAGCCAACAGCCATCTGCACAGGCTTGATCATGCTACGTGACCCTGGTGGCAGGCTGTGGGAACCTTGCTGTGGGATTCTATGCAGAACCGTCAGCCCGATGTCTGGGTGCCCCAGACACGATCAGTCGGCTAGCTCATCACTTGAGCAGCGGGAATCCGAAAGGCTGGGACCTGGCGACACGGCTGATCAGAATTTTCGGTTTTTTCCACCACTTCTACCGAACTGTGGTTCCAATCTCTCCATATACTAGCACGGTTTCCCATGCAGACCTTATGAGTATGGATATACCCGTAAGTGATAGATCGTTAAACAATCCTTTATGAATTTGAAGAGTTTATGCCCCAACGCGGGACGGTCGATTATCTAAGGATGCTCGCGGAGTAAGAAGACGAAGTTCCAAGTCATAGGGGTAGCAATATCTTCCTTAAATTATCGTCTGAACCCTTCAAGGATTGAGGAAACCATCCTTCGCATATCATACTTCGCGTTACTCTTCGAAGAATCTTAAAAAGGTCGAACATCATTCGGAAAATGAGTAAATACGTTAGCCACACGGAACAGTCTAATGACACGCCTGTCCTCGCTTCTTCAAGAGGGATAAATAATTTGTGTTGGAACTTGGTGAGACCCCTACAAATGGAGTCGCAAGCAGACATAGGAGTGAATGCACTTCGTCCATCAAAACATTCAACATCGTCGCCAACGTCTCCTCCTCAGGAACATAGACAACCCTCACAGAAAAGACCAGGAAGTCATGAAGGGCACGGATTGGGCTAGGTGCTCTCCCTGCCGTGTACGCAATTTCGGGGCCTGGAGATTGTGAAATTAGTGACGATGAGCCCCTTATTAGCATAGAGGCTGCATCAAACAATGAAGTGGTTGGCTTTCGGTTCTGAATTAGGATTCTGATTGCCGAATCATTTTCAGACGACGGGTCCGCGATGGTGTAACTGTGGACTCACTGCAGGATTCCAACCCCGATTGAAATAATGACATCAATTCGACCGATGTTTTCTGCCAGCAATGTGACATCCTCAAATAATCCATCGAGTTCATTTATAATCCATATATAAGGGATGTAGCGGTAAAAGTCGGCACATGCAAATGAATCGATGTTGGTCTGTAAAACGTCAAGCGTGATATCCAATAGAGTCCCATAAATGCTGCGGAGCCAAGGATCCTGTGTTAAACAACAGGAGAAAATCGATATTAGCGGGCGAATCAGTTCCATGTGTCCAGGTTGGTTTTCGATCGTATCTACATATTTCTCATTTCGGCGATTTTGCAAAAACGGCAATAGTAAAGCTTACGACACTATCCAGAATTTAAAATAGTTTTTAATGACATTGAGGTCCTCGTGTGACAGGCGCTGTGCATCGTGCACCTCCTTAATAATGGTGGAGAAACGGTTAGTAATAATAGAATATTGTAAAGTGATGAGGGTGGCAGATGACGCGCTACATAGATATTCGCCAAGGTGTTATCTGAATATCGAGGCCACAGCATAGCAGTCACCCGGAAGTTGAGACCTGACCAGGCAGTGTAGAGCATAAGAACTATCTTAGCTGGCGCCTCCTCAGCATCCGCCATGAAATCGATTACATGCGCCATCCGTACTATGACTCTGCCGATCTTCGCTTCTTCGCTAGTGCCAAACCCGGATGTAAAGGCGCCATAGGTCTTCATAAGGGGCCAACTCCCCCGATATCGTATTCTACGTGGGACGTGGGTAAAGATTGTCTTCATTACAATAATTTCAGCATGTAATGGATGGCCTTCATCAGAAGCGAACATGCCTCAAGAGATCTATCCCCTCTTTAATCGTTATGCCCAATTGCCGCACAGTTAGCTGTTCGTTAAGCAGTCTAGTCGTCGTCGTTCCTTCGAGCGTGTCGGGCAACTGGTTGGTATTCCTCCAAACGCCACGTGTAAACCAAGCACTTTCCAACCAAAACGCATATATTGGTGCCGTACAGTAGCTTCGTTCCGATCCGCTCTAATGCCGGACTACAAAGGCAAGCGGGGCCGACTTCGACTTCCGTTGAATTACGAATAATGGGTGCGAACCACCTAGTCATGGCGTCCCTCTCAATTTCGCACATGCCTTGCTCAATTCCTGATGAATCCAGCAATCCTCGCGGCGGTTCTAGGCAAGTTGCAAAACCACCGCACTAAAACACATTGGAGTCGATCCCCGAAACAAAATATTAACACACCAGTTGTTGAACCCATGAATAAAATATGTCCTTGGTGATCGATACATATTTGTCACGACCTGGTCTGTGGTAACAGAGGCCGTGATCTTCTACATTACACGCCCATTGTCTCTGGAGTATGCCCTGAAAATGAATTTCGAGGAATTCAATCCTTTGAGATTCCAAGGAAGCAGGTGGAATCAATGGGGGTAGCTCTGTGACATGGTTAGGGTGACTGGTTACTACCTCATGGTCAGACATGGGGCACGTGAGATATAGACATGAGGTATGCCACAAAAATGGAAAGAGAGCCATTGACGGGGTTCATCAGGGCTGTTTCTATTTTTGTGATGCATCGCTTTGAACATAGCTCAAATTGCCAAGTAACAATGCTGGACTAATGCGTCCAAAAGTCCTGATAGCCGAGATGAGCTTTAAGCGCCGATAGTAATGAATATCATATGATTACGTTGTGACAACTATACATACAGAAAATAATTCATTAATTATAATAAATAAACTGAAAGAGAAAATAGCTGTGAAGTATGTACAAACCTGGTCTGTTCTCTTATCTGAATATTTCCGTGCATATCGACAAGCTTGGGACTTTGAAACAATACTTCGTGTTCATGAAAACATCAGTGAGAGAACTTTTTCTTTCCATGCTTCTACCGACGTACCGAGTGGAGCCTCCGGGAGGGCTATACTTCCACTATGAGTAAAGACAGAAAGTGGAGGACTAGGGACGCTTATGATGAAACCACATGAAAAAAGTAATCCTGCTAGCTTCTCTTTCCTGCCAATGTGCATTTGGCTGGAAGCCCACCCTTTGTTAATTATAAAATTTGAGTTTGCTAGAAGTCGCCTACCTACTTCATTTATATGGAAATCAAGTTCTGAGCGACTTCAATTATGTCATGTTTTCAGCAAAATCTTTAAACCCGTTTTCTTGCATATTTATCACTATCCATATTTTCCATATTATCACAATCAATATTACTCAACATTATCACTACCCATACCTCTCACGTCATCAATATGCCTATCCTTCATCACAATCTGCACCCTCCCCGTTCTGTCCAGTAGTCTGCTGGCAGATTATTCCCTGGAATATTATTAGGTATAACGAGTATTGCAGAAGTAAACGCGCATATGAAAAAGGTAAGACAAAATGTCTCAAAAAGACACAATGCGTCATATGTTCAATCTCCTCTCGGATGTACTCTTATATATGTGTAGTATAGCTAGGAAATATCTCAGCGAACGTTTATTCGCTGAGAGTAAGTGATATGTGTATTGCCTCATCACGAAACAAAACTTATCTATGTAATTAGTACTTAAACGTCTTTAGGTATTGTATAATATAGCGAACGTTTATTGGCTGAGATACTTAAACGTCTTTAGGTTATGGGCCCCGGCTCTTTATATTGAAAGCAAACAATTAACAAGCCATCCTAATTAATCGCTGAAATGATTACTCTGGACAAAATTAAGAATTATGAAATAAGCACTGGGAGTGCTTACCAAGTTTTTCCGAAGTTACGCAAAGACAATTATTTTACTTGGAGCACAAGTATGAAAACTGTGCTGGAGTCTTTGAATCAATGGAAAGTTGTAACTGGAGAATCGGTGGATCCTATATGTGTAGATGCAAAGGATCTGACGATGGAGGAACTTGAGATCGAAGAGGCCTGGGAACTTTGAAAGAAGAGGGGCCTACAGCGAGATAATGCTCCACATTGAAGATGAGCCCAGGGTGGCTATAATGGTGGATAGTAATCCGGTCAATGCATGGGAAACTTTGAAGACGACTTACGGAACGCGATTGGCCAATAGTCGTGTGACGCTACTTTCCGAACTCGTTCGTATGCGTTACGATGGGACAGGAGTTATCGAATATAAATCCCAAATGGACTCTATCAGACTTAAATTGTTGAGGCTGGTCATGCCATCATGAATGCTGACTACCTCAGCCTATTCATGAGTATGCTACCCGAGGATTTTGATATAATGTCAACGACAATCGATTATGACGTTGATACTGTCGAAGAAGTAGTCAATAAATTGCGTCAAGTTGAGATTCGAAAAGAAATACATCCAGGCTATGGCAAAGGTTCCACATTTCATGCCAAGAGGGGTGAAGGTTCCACGTTTCGCCCCCAGAGGGGAATAAGTACACAGCGAGGAGCATATCGTAATAGGGGTCGTGGTCGTGCCGCCATTCCGCGAGGAACTCAGATCAGGAGGAGTACTCCACAATCTGGTTGTTTTGAATGCAGGGATTTGTCACATTGGGCAAGTGATTGTCCTAAAAGAAAGCAGTGATATGCTCAGTGATCTGAAAATTGGAAGAACCAAAATAGAAGTAACGACTCATCTGGAAATACACCATCTGTTACGACCATGTTGCAACCCTATCGGTCCCGAGGTTATCGCCACTTATCAACGTTTTCAAGTCACCATTTTGGAAGCCATCGGCCCCGAAGCTGACGTATGTTTTCACAAAGATCAAACTCTGTTTACACCCACGTCAAAATAACTCGTATTGTCTGGTCAAACTTTTGATACATCCCTTTTATTATGTTGATCCGTTCAATCTTATGTTTCACATATGTCTATCTATATTTGTAGTCCTTGAACTATTTCCTTTTATTGTAATCCCACTCTCGGTATCATTGGCCTCCAAACTAATCATAAACTTCCCATTCCTAGTCAAGCTTATTGTTAATACCATTTTCCGCCCTTCTCCCCGTTAGTATTTTCTAGATGCCTGTTGCTTGTATATGAACCTGCTGTAGTTGTAGTTACTAGGCAATCAGAATATTGACTCAGAATACCCCATACGTCTGTAACAGTCTCATACCAAGAATCCCCACCCGCCTTTGCGTGCGCTCACCCACTTCCAGCCCCAACCCCTTGGCCCGACACTCGACTTGTCCTTCGGTCCCGATCGGTTCCTTGCCGAAAGGAACACTTTAGGATTAGTCTTCACCAGTCCAAAATCTAAGGATACCCCACGGATATTTGCGAGGGCACAGCACATAAGCTGAAGCCAAGTCCTTCCGATCGGTCCCTGTCGGCCACCAACATTAGTCAGTTTTCAGTTCTTAACACAAAGCTACATTCTTCAAAATATGGGATGACAGAAGTTGGGCCATAGTTGCATTTTGGGTGGATGACGCAACTGCCATACGTGATGAAAAATGGCTCCTAGATCTTGAAAGGGCATTCCACGAACAATTTGGAATTTCAAGCGAAGGCACGGCCCATTGGATATTGGGAACGAGTATCCGTCGAGATGCTGAATCGAAATCAGTATTCATATCGCAGAAGGAATATATCGAAAATATCACAAAAAAGTTCAATGTACAAAATTCCAAGCCAATTTGAACTCCCATATCACTTGGAATCAATTTCGCCTCTATTATTCGTCCAGATACTGAAGAAGAACGAAATGAAGTTGAAAAATTGCCCTATCACGAACTTATCGGAAGTTTGATGTTTGCAGCTACAGTATCGCATCCCAATATCACATATTCTGTTAACAAACTATCTCAATATTCATCAAATCCCGCGAGAATGCATTGGGACTTAGCTAAGTGCATCCTGCAATACTTATACACGACTCGCAATTTCGAGCTTTGATTGGGAGGACAAGCTCTTTGTCTGCATGGATATTCAGATGCTGATTTTGCAGGAGATCAAGAGGATAGACGTTCAACAGGTGGATATGCAATTTTTTTAGGTTCAGGAATGGTATCTTGGTCTTCGAGGAAGCAGCCAACAGTCGCCCTTTCATCCACAGAAGCAGAGTATATTGCGATTTCAGAAGCGGCTCGCGAAATTATGTGGACACGTCATTTCCTCGAAGAACTTAATATAATATATGAAGAACCGACAGCAATTTTTGAAGATAATCAAGGTACTATTGCATTCACACAAAACCAACGCACTTTGAGAAGGATGAAACACATTGAAGTGAAATACCACTTCATTTGTCATTTGATTGAAAACGGCACTATCCAACTTATCTATTGATCGACTAAACAAATGACTGCGGATATATTGACAAAACCACTCTCCTCGCCCATTCACTACCATCACACAGGACGTGTAGGTCTTACTTCTTCAAAACTCGAGGAGGAGTATTAGGTATAATGAGTATTGCAGAAGTAAACGCGCGTATGAAAAAGGTGAGACAAAATGTCTCGAAAAGACGCAATGTGTCATATGTTCAATCTCCTCTTGAATGTACTCTTATATACGTGTAGTATAGCTAGGGAATCTCTCAGTGAACGTTTATTCCCTGAGAGTAAGTGATATGTGTATTGCCTCATCATGAAACAAAACTTATCTATGTAATTAGTACTTAAACGTCTTTAGGTATTGTATAATATAGTGAATGTTTATTCGCTGAGATACTTAAACGTCTTTAAATATACTTTCATCCCAAACAGACAAGCCACATTCGTGCAAGTACTTTGGATGCTTATAACTCACGTTATACGTAACATTGACAATGAGTGAAGAAACTACAACATATCAATGAGAGATGACAATTACTTGGCTCCCGTTCACGTGCAACTGCATACCCTTGCGTTGCTTCTGATCGATGCATGTGGCATTGCCCTGTTTAGAAAAGGTTATTTCTCGGTGAGAGTCCAATTCAAGCTCCTCGCCAAACTTTCCTCTTCGGACATATAGTTACCCCTCTCAGAAAAGGCCAGGAAGCCGTGGAGAGCAGGGATTGGGTTATCCTCTCGTAATGCCGTACACGCAATTTCGGGTTCTGGATATTGTGAAATTAACGACGATGAGCCCCTTATTAGCCTCCAGAAGCCGATAAACAATGAAGTTTCTGATTTCGGGTTCTGAATTACTATTCTGATAGTGGAATAATTTTGAGACGACAGGTCCGTGATGGTGTAGCTGTGGACTCACTGCAGCATTTTAACCCGATGGAAACAATGATATTAAGTCGATCAGTGTTTTCTGCCAGCAATGTGACATCCTCAAATAATCCATCGAGTTCATTTATAATGCGTATATAACTGATGTAGCGAAAAGAGTTGGCACACGCAAATGAATCTATCTTGGTCTGTAAAACGTCAAGCGCCATATCCAATAGAGTTCCATAAATGCTGCGGACCCAAGGATCCTGTGTGAAACAGCAGGAGAAAATCGATATTTGCCGAAGGATCAGTGACATGTCTCCAGGTTGGTTTCGATCGTATCTGCATATGTCTCATTTCGGCCATTCTCCAAAAACAGCAACAGTAAAACTTGCGACCTCATCCAGCATTTTAAATAGTCTTTAATCACATTGAGGTCCTCATGCGACGAACACAGGAATCATTTTAGCTGGCGAATCCTCCAAATCCGTCATCAAATATATTACATGCGCCATCTCTACTATATAACTCTACCGATATTCGCTTCTTCGTTAGTACCAGTCGAGAATCTAAAGGCGATACGGGCCTTCATAAGAAGCCGACTTGTCCGAAATCGTATTTTATCCGGATAAGATGGTCTTCATTAAAATGATTTCAGCATGAAATGAATGGCTTTTACCCGAAGCCGACATGCCTCGATAGATCCAGACCCTCTTGAACTATTGTTCCCAATTGCCGCACAGTTAGCTGTGTATTAAGCAGTTCAGTCCTCGTCACTTCCTCCCGCATGTACCTGAGTGTTTTTGAAACTCTTTCGTACTCCTCCACAAGTCGGGTGTTGAAGAAGCACTTTCCAACCAAAATGGATATCTTGATGCCATACAGTAGCTGCTCCCGATCCGCTCCATTCCCAGACCACATAGGTAACCGGGGCCGACTTCGACTTCCGTTGAATTACAAATAACGGGCACCTTCCATACATAAATGGTGTGTCTCTCAATGTCGGAAATGCCATTCTTGATGAATCCAGCAAACCTTGCGGAACAAATTAAAATCATTATTTCCATCAGGGTTGAAATGCCGCAGTGAGTCCACAGTTAAACCATCGCAGACCTGTCGTCTCAAAATTATTCCCCTATCAGAATACTAATTCAGCTCCCGAAATCAGACACTTTAGTGTTTATGGCGCCTCGATGCTAATAAGGGGCCCATCTTCGTTAATTTCACAATCTCCAGAACCCGAAATTGCGTGCACGGCAGTGCAAGGGGATTTCCCAATCTACGCCCTTCACAACTTCCTGGCGTTTTTTGAGACGGTCGTATACATCCCTGGGGAGGAGGTATTCGTGACTGGCTTGATGGACTAAGTACAATCCTTCCTCTGTCTGCTTGCAACTCTGTTTGTAGGGGTCTCACCAAGTTCGAACACAGACTACTTATCCCTCTTGGAGAGGCACGGACGGTCGTGTGACTAGACTGTTCCTTACGACTAACTTATTTACTCATTACCTAAATGATGTCAACTGGCGTAATTACTTTTTTCATCTGGCGTCGTCATAAGCTTGCTTACTCTTCCTTTTCCTTCGTTACTCTCAATGGAAGTGTAGCCCAATCTATTTCTTTTTTAATAAAAGGAATGAAGAGTGAAAGCCGAGGATGGTGGAGCCCAACTCGGCCGCACCAGTCGATACGTCGGTAGATGGATAGAAAGAAAAGGTTCTCTCCCCTGATGTTTTCATGAACACGAAGTACAAAGTCCCTTGTCGATATGCACGTAAATCTTCAGATAAGGTTCTTCAGATAAAGTGACCAAACCAGTTTTGTACATACGTCACAGCTTTTCTCTTTTTCAGTTTATTTATGATAACTAATCTATTATTTTCCGTATTTACAGTCATATCTCTATCGTATAATATTTATGGTACTCCGCGTTTAAAGGCCATCTTTGGAGGCGGGGCTTTTCCAGTGACTTAGTAGACCAGTGTTCATTGGCAATTTGAACTACATTCAAAGCGGTGTCTCACAAACATAGAAAAAGCCAGATGAACCTTGTCGACGGTTCTCTTTCGATTCTCGTGACACGCATCTTGTCTATACCTCACGCTCCCCATGTCCGACCACGAGGTAGTACTGAGTCACTCTGACCAGGTCGAAGTGCTGCCCCCATTGATCTCGCCTGCTGCCCTGGAATGTCAACGGATCGCAGTGCTCGAAAGTCATTTTCAGGATATACTCCAGAGACAATGGGCGTGTAATAGAGAGGGTCACGGCCTCTGTTACCACAGACCAGGTCATGACGACCATATATCGATCAGCCAGGACGCACTTGATTCATGGGTTCAGCAACGGGTATGTTAATATTTGGATTCGAGGATCAACTCCCATGTTTCGGACTTTTTCTTCCGTTTAGTGCCGCGATTTTGCAACTTTCATAGAACCGCCGCAAGGCTTGCTCGATTCATCAAGTGTTGAGCAAGGCATGTCCGACTATGAAAGAGATGCCATGACTAGGTGGTGGGCACCCGGTATTTGGAATCCAACGGAAGTCGAAGTCGGCCCCGGGGGCTGGCATTAGAGCAGATCGGGACGAAGCTATTGTAGGGCACTAAGATTTCCATTTTGGTTGGAAAGTGCTTCTATTACGCGCGACGTGTGAAGGAGTACGGGAGAGTTGCCGACAGGCTCCGTGACATGGATTAAGAAACGCACATTGCTGGCAGAAAACATTGATCGAACTAATGTCATCTTTCCATCGGTGTTAAAATGCTGCAGTGAGTCCACAATTACACCACGCGGACCTGTCGTCTCAAAATGATTCGGCTATCAGAATACTAATTCAGCGCAGTCGGCTGTCATGACTTCGAATTTGTAAATATACTCTTCTTACCCACGAGTCGATTTAAATCCGTAAGAGTTCCATGAGAAGCACGGATCGAGCAAACCGGAACCTAGTCTAGCCCGTCGGCCTGGTCAGGATTTTCGGTTTTTTCCGACACTTCTACCTAACCGCACCTTCCAAGTTTCTCTGGGTAATAGCCCGGGTCTCCGGAGACCTTGTGAGTATGTATTCATTTTTGGCAAGTGATAGATTGTTGTATAATTATATTTTATGAATT
Source organism: Hysterangium stoloniferum (assembly GCA_015178975.1). Taxonomy (NCBI): domain Eukaryota; kingdom Fungi; phylum Basidiomycota; class Agaricomycetes; order Hysterangiales; family Hysterangiaceae; genus Hysterangium; species Hysterangium stoloniferum. Next base: position 234,317 of record WHVD01000120.1, read on the forward strand.
TGAAGAGTTTATTCCCCATGGGGGGATTATCTCTAAGTCTAACATCATTTCAACGCGTATATATGTTAGTCGTATGGAACAGTCTAGTCACAGGCCCGTCCGTGCTTCTTCAAGAGGGATAAATAGTTTGTGTTGGAACTTGGTGAGACCCCTACAAATGGAGTTGCAAGCAGGCAGAGGAGTGAATGGACTTCGTCCATCAAAACATTCAACCTCCTCGCCAAACTCTCCTCCTCGGGCATATAGACAACGGAAGCCGTGGAGGACAGGGATGGGGGTATTCTCTCGCACTGCCTCGCACGCAATTTCTGGTTCTGGAGATTGTGAAATTAATGACGATGAGCCCCTTATTAGCATCGAGGCGCCATCAAAGACGAAAATGCCTGATTTCGGGCGTTGAATTAGTATTCTGATAGCCGAATCATTTGAGACAACCGGTCCGCGATGGTGTAACTGTGAACTCACTGCAGCATTTTAACCCAGATGGAAACAATGATATTAATTCGATCAATGTTTTCTGCCAGCAATGTGACATCCTTAAATAATGCATCGAGTTTGTCTATGAATATTGAATAAGTGATGTAGCGAGAAGTGTAGGCACACGCAAATGAATCGATGTTGGTTTGTAAAACGTCAAGCGCGATATCCAATAGAGTTCCATAAATGCTGCGGAGCCAAGGATCCCGTGTGAAACAGCAGGAGAAAATCGATATTTTCCGGCGAATCAATTCCATGTGTCCCGGTTGGTTTCGATCGTATCTGCATATTTCTCATTTAGGCCATTCTCCAAAAACAGTGATGGCCATCCCAGACGTCCTTACCGGGACGAAGCCGAATCCGACGGCTCGTCCGCATAAATGCACAACCCTAAGAACCAGCGCCAGTATGAAGGACATGGTGATGGTTCGCATGTCTCAAAAGGTCCGTCCTCCGGGACGTGAACGTCTTCAGGTTGCAGGTGAGTCCCGTCGGCGATATTTCTTACACCAACTAACATTGACTTCTTAGAAGGACAAAGCATTTCAAAGATAAGTCGTTGACACCTCAACCCAATTACTAGGGAAAGAGAAAGGCGAGACAAGACAAGGCTTTTAATCACAAAGGAGAACCGCCAACAGGGTTAGACAAGTACGATTTCGTTCCATTAATTTTGGCGATTATACCCGCCTGTTATCATCTAGGCAAGTGGCGGATGCCTCACTGCGACAGCGCTTACGCCTGAACTGGGGTGGCAACAGGTCGGAAAGCCAGTCCCGCATGTCCAACTACCCACCGCAATGTTCGGCGAAGACACTTGGCGGACCTCCAGCTGCTCGGATGGAACCATTGCCTCCGGGTGCGCCTCCACCAAAATGTACCCGACTGCGGAAAGCGAAATAAAAGGATGGAGCAGCGGCAGAAGCGAAAGCAGGGGCAAGAGGGGAGGAAGCGGCGGACGAAAAGTAGGGGCAGCGGCGGACGAGTAGTAGTGGCAGAGGCCAGACAGACTTCTTTCTTTTCCAGTTCTTCTTCTTCTTCTTCTTCTTCTTTCTTTCTACTTCTTTCTTTTCATCCATTTCTCTGGTTTATGGGCTAGGGAGGTCACTCGGTTGGTTCTGGCTCGTATCTTTGAGAACGGGGTGCGTTGTTCTATCATCTTTCTCGATATTTTGACACATTAATTATCATTCATCTGTGTCTGTTTTGTGAGTATTGTTTCTTCGGAGTTTCCTAGGCCGAATACTTGCTGTGAAAGCACTTGAGACATCACTGACGTGCTGCGTGGTGGATAATTAAACGTATGCCCATCTCTTAAACCGTGGTAGTCTTTTCCAATGTTGTCTTCCCTCTTTCTCCGTCTTTCAGCGAAGGTTTCCTCTCAGTCACAGCATCTGCTCATAGTTGACAGTGTACCAGAAGTTCTTTCGTTTAACCAGCCTGTCTCGTTGAGCACCACGGAAATTCCAAAGAGAAGAATGAGAAAGAGAAGGAATATGTAACAGATGTAACAAGACATGAAGGTACAGGTGTGCCATTGTTAGAATTAAGGCGCAGGTATGCGTCAGTACGTCGTGGACGCGAACAAGAAACGTTGGTATACTTATCTATTTACAAAAGAATGCAAGATTACTAACTAAATATATACCATATTTCAACAGCCATTTACCTTGAATATCTAGAGGAAGCACCACAGTTACCACAACCACCCATGGATGTCGAAAACCAGAAGCTCTCTCACTTGCCACTTCCACTGAACAGGATCGTAAGCCTCCACAATATGATTTTGCACCCTGTCCTCACATACCAAAGCAATAGGTCCCGTGGACATTCGACGCATTGTTCAAGCTGCTACCATGACAACCGATGCAGCCTGTTGTAATGCCTCGTATACTTGTATTTTTTAGTCCAACGCGTCTCAGCACTATTTCACCGCTGGGATATTTAAATTCTCTTCAGGGTATGGGCCCCAGCCCTATTGATCACTGACCTCGAGTTTTAGTTACCCAGTTCAATCTGTATATTCATTCTAATTACTCTCGATAAAATCAAATATTACGAAATTCGCACTTTCAGTGCTTATCAAGTCTCCCCTAAGCTGAGAAAAGATGATTATTTCACATTGAGTGCGCGTATGAAGACCATACTCGAATCATTAAATGAATGGAAAATCGATTTCGGGGAACTTACCTCCCCGCTATGCGCAGATTTGGGAGCCCCTAAACCGGAGAAGCTACTCCTTGAAGAGGCCCAGCACCTTCTAAAGAAAAGAACCTATAGCTGAATTATGTTGCACATTGAAGATGAACCAAGGGTAGTAAATATGGTGAATGACGATCCAAGGGACGCATGGGACAACTGAAAAACAATGTACAGAATGCATTTAACCAATGGTCGAACAATGTTATTGTCAGCACTTGTTTGAATGCGCTATGACTGAACAGGTATTATCGAATAGAAAGTCCAAATGGATTCAATCAGAGTGAAACTGTTAGAAGTGAATCATGTTATAGAAGACACGGACTATCTCACCCTGTTTATGAGTGTGCTGCTGGAGGAGTTTGACATTACGATTGACTATGAATTGGACACAATCGAAGAAATCGTAAATGAATTGGGACAAATTGAAATAAGAAAAGAGGGTAGCCCCACATTCTCAAAAGGTTCAGCATTTGCTGCAAGTAGAGGCAGGTATGCATTCAAGTCCCCACAATGTGCACGCGATGCTATACGAGGAATCGGAAATAAATGGCGAAAAACTCTATATGATTTTAGGTCAAGGAACTCAATTGAACGTGTTCGGATCATGACAGTATTCTTCAAATTTCCTTCTGCCCATATGTGGGCCGACCATGAGGTTGTACTGAGTCACCCCGACGAGGTCGAAGTGCTACCCCCAGTGATCTCGCCTGCTGCCCTCGAATCTCAACAGATCGCAGTCCTCGAAAGTCATTGTCAGGATATACTTCAGAGACTATGGGCGTGTAATAGAGAGGGTCACGGCCTCTGTTACCAGAGACCAGGTCACGAGCATGGATCGATCACCAAGGACGCATTTGATTCATGGGTTCAGCAACTGGTATGTTAAGCCTTTGTTTCAAGAATCGACCGAAATGTGTCGGACTGTTTTTTCGTTGAGTGCCGTGGTTTTCCAACTTCCCTGGAGCCGCCAAAAGGCTTGCTGGATTCATCAGGAATTGGGCAAGGCGTGTCCGAGATCGAGAGAGAAGCCATGACTAGGTGGTTCGCACCTGTCATTCGTAATCCAACGGACGTTGAAGTCGGCCCCGGTTACTTTTGTGGTCTGGGAATGGAGCGGATCGGGACAAAGCTACTGTACGGCACCAAGTTATCCATTTTGGTCGGGAAGTGCTTCCCCAATGCATGACATGTGGAGGAGCACCAAAGGAGGGTTGTTAGGCTCACAGACACAGGCGAGGGGGAAAAGACAAGGAATAGACTGCTTGAAAAACAGTTAACAGTGGGGCAATTGAGCATAATTGTTAAAGAGGGGGTGGATCCCTTTAGGCATGTTCATTCTGGGAAACGCCATCCATTGCATGCTCAAATAATGTTGAAGAAGGCCGTCTTACCCGCGTAAAATCCGATATCAGGGGAAATGGCTTCTCATAAATACGTATAACGCCTTTATATCCAGGCCTGGCACTAGCGAAGAAGCGAACATCGGCAGAGTCATAGTAGTGATGGTGCATGTAATCGATCTCATGGTGTTTATCGAGGATTCGCCAGCTAAAATGTTTCCCCGCAACTTCCTGGTGACTGCTATGCTGTCGCCTTGATATTCCTATCACACCTTGGTGGATACCTCTAAGCACCCTTAGACAATCGACCATTCCGTTGGGGAATAAAATCTTCAAATTCATAAAGGATTATAAGGCTCTATCACTTGAGGGTAAATCCATACTCATAATTTTTGCATGGGGAGCCGTGCTAGGATGGGGAGACATTGGAGGCACGGTTTGGTAAAATTATCAGAAGAAACCGAATATCATTATCAGCTGTGTCGGCCTGAATAGGTGCCAGCTTTCCCGAACCCCGCTGCCTAAGTCCTGAGCCAGTCGACTGATCGTGTCTGAGGCATCCAGGCATCAGGCTGACGGCTATGCATAGAATTCCACAGCAAGGGTCACACAGCCTGCCACCAGGGTCACGCAGAATGGCCAAGTATTCTTGCGCGTCGCCTTCGATAAGGTATGTTGACGAGTTCGAGGCCATGCCCAAACTCTAAGCCTTGCCAAACACTGCACCATGACTGCTGAACAAGAACAGTCCCGTCACAGTTACAGCCCTTGCTCATATTTGAGAAAGTCCCAGAAGCTCTTTCGTTTACCCACTGTGTCTTGTTGAAACCCACGCAAGGTCTAGAGAAGGAGACTAAGAAAGAGATGCAACAGGTGAAACAAGACAAGAGGGTACGGGCATGCCATTTACTTTGAATATCTAGAGGAAGCATCACAGTTGCCGCAATTGTCCATGGATGTCGACAACCAGAAGCTCTCTCTCTCGTCACGTCCACTGAAGGGGATCACAAGCCTCGTCAACAGGATCCTGCATCCTGTCCTCAAACGCCAAAGCAATCAGTCCCAAGTGGAAGGAGGCCGAGCTTGATTTGGGAGCTCCCAAGTTGGTGCGTCAGGTCGATGGATGTTTTGTCTTCATGGTTTGCCTTTGATTGGGTTGGCTAATGCTTCACTTCTCCTCCTCGTTTTATTTACAAGACGATGAAAGACAGCACAACTGACAAAATTGGACTGAGCTAGAATAGAAGAGGGGCAGCGGATTCCCAAGACTCAGTCGCTGCGTACTGGGGCTGTAGGGAAAGGACTGAGGTTGCACTCCATAGCATCGCATACACATATACGCGTGTGGGTGAAAAAGGCACTCGTACGATGAAAGGCAAAATATAAGCGGATAGTCTAGCCCGATATACGATCTGGGTGTTCCCGCATTTGGGGTATGAGCATTACCGGTTTTTGTCACAACAACATTGTTTGCCCCATCACACACAGTATTTGTACCTTGTCGGCTAAGACCCACATGAGCTGGTGTGCATAAAAGGCGGGGACGCAGTGCCCGCAAAAAATAGTGGTGCGATAACTGTCAAGAAGATGAATTCTATGTGAAAGACGTTGAAATTGCCTGTAAGGAGGTGGGAAGAATCGATCGATGGGTTTTCTGTCATTGTGGGCTTTCATTGGGTTCATTAATCCGTCCCTTTGCTTCGTTTCCTTAATGGGACAATCAAAGAGCGAATGAACAGTCTCTTGTTTAGAGTCGAGGTCACGATAAACGCAAAAAAACAGACAATACGAAAAGTCTGTACAAGAACGTAAAAATAACCCGTTATCCACCATTTCCAATTCCCGCTGTACTTACCACTGTAACTTTTCGGCGGCCTACTTCCACCCCTGTGCCATTGCCCTCCATCCTATCATCTCTGCTGGGAACCGAAAACATTTACCGTGTATACCTATATGACGGCTCTTAGTGGGTAGGAACGCGTATGGTCAGGAGACTAGGTGGAACTGCGAGTCATGTTCCCCATTTAGGCTGCTGGAAAATGAACCACGCTCTACTTAGATCATACAAGGCATGATAAATTAAGTTTTATAGCTCACATGGATTACTCGTCCCAATGGATCACGCTGGTAAAAGCTCCCAAGGCTGTGTCTTTCACCACCTTGTGATGAATAATTCACCCAATTAATATGCAAAGCGCGTATACCCAACAAATCCGCGGATGGATTGAAGCTACCCAATAATAATCCAGTGCATGTTTGACTAGGAATATAAATTTTTAATGTATCAGTTAATATATATCGAAGGGCTTCCGCCGGGATCGCCCCCCACCATGCTATTTGATCGCATCTAACGTCCGCCAATATTTAGCCCCACCTGATGTCGTGTCACAGGCTTAACCTATACCAGGTCAATGCACTACCGATGCCATAGACCTTACGACTAGGCCAGTCAAGAATGGGAAGTTAGGTAGTCAACGAAGTTACTCGGCCTCCCAGATATAAACACCAATGCATGTTTCTCGTCATCATACTTGAGCCATGTATTTTGGCTGTTTCAGCCTCTCCAAGCCTCGTGTGATTGTGACCCGTGTGATCACTGGTTGTGGAGAAAGAAGCCAAGCTAAAAATAGAGTTGATGTCTCCACATTAAAACCACAATTCAAAAAGCAGGTGCAAATGAAGAATTTGATCACCGAGACGTCCGAAAATCGGCTCAAATACCATACACGAGTCACGTACCACAGCCCACGGCCTCCCATGACCGACACTTAGCATTAGCGACTTCCCTATCATGGGTCCCAAGGGCACCCATGTCAGATTCAGCGCCATTAAGAAGCATCCTTCCAACGCTTAAAACAGGCGATACCGATCACACGTGACCTAAATTGATGCTTCGTTTCTCAATCGTCTGGTCTTTTTGTGTCTTTGGCCAAATAGAGGTTGTGTAGGGTATGGACCGATATGGTTTCATTACATCTAAAACAATTAAGATAAATACTCTTAGTTTTGTCCATGAATAATTCAGACCCCCGTATTAGCCTGGAGGGGCCATAAAACAATAAATGGGCTGTTTTTGGGGTCTGAACTAGTATTCTGTTAACCGAATTATTTTGAGACGACAGGAACAATGTTGTTGTGACAAAAACCGGCAAAGCTCATACCCCAAAAGGCGGGAACACTGCCAGATCGTATATCGGGCTAGACCACCCGCTTATATTTTCTCTTTCATCGTACGAGCGCATTTTTCACCCGCACGCGCATATATGTATGCGATGGTATGAAGTGCAATCTTAGTCGTTTCCCTACAGCCCCGCTGCGCAGCGGCTGAGTCTTGGGCATCTGCTTCCCCTCTTCTATTCTAGCTCGGTCCAATTTTGTCAGTTGTGCCGCCTTTCATGGTCCGGTTAATAAAACGAGGAGAAGAAGTGAAGCATTAGCCAACCCAATCAAAGCCAAACCATGAAGCATCCATCGACGTGACGCAACAACTTGGGAACTCCCAAATCAAGCTCGGCCTCTTCCACTTTTTATTTCATTTCCTTTCCATCCACATTCAATGCCCCCTCTCTTCTCACGCTCGTCGCATTGTAGATAGGCTCCATGTTGGACAACGTCCTCCTACTTTCCCAACCTCCCAACCTCCCCAAACCCAAACCCAAACCCAAACCCCCACCTGTCCCCTCAAAGTCCGCGACAATGTCTATTTCCACGAACCTCGTCGATAAATCACTGACCCGGTTTTGCTTGCGAGCTAACTTCTACATCGAGGCATTACAACGGACTGCATCAGTGGTAACGGCATACTTGGTGGGGCCTCAACAACGCCTCGAATCTGGCTGGGACTGATTGCTTTGGCGTTTGAGGACAGGGTGTAGGATCCTGTTGACGAGGCTTATGATCCCCGTCAGTGGAAGTGACAAGCGAGAGAGCTTCGGGTTGTCGACATCCATGGACAGTTGCGGCAACTGTGACGCTTCCTCTAAATATTCAAAGTAAATGGCATGCAAGTACCCTCTTATCTTGTTGCATCTGTTGCATCTCTTTCTTAGTCACATTCCCTCGACATTGCGTGGGTCTCGACAAGACACAGTGAGTAAATGAGGTTCTCCGACACGACTGTTGGGAATTTTCTTGTTAGGCCGTCATGGTGCAGTGTTTGGCAAGGCTTAGACTTTGGCAATGGCCTTGAACTCGTCAACATACCTTATCGAAAGGCGACGCGGAACAATATTTGCCCATGCTGCGTGACCCTTGCTGTGGGATTCTATGGAAAGCCGTCAGTAAGCCTGATCCGTGGATGCCTCAGACACGATCAGTCGACTGGCTCAGGACTTAGGCAGCGGGGATAGGGAAAGCTGGAACCTATTCAGGCCGACACAGCTGATAATGATATTCGGTTTCTTCTGATACTTTTACCAAACCGTGCCTCCAATTTCTCCCCATCCTAGCACGGCTCCCCATGCAAACATTATGAGTATGGATTTACCCACAAGTGATAGAGCCTTATAATCCTTTATGAATTTGAAGATTTTATTCCCCAACGGAATGGTCGATTGTCTAAGGGTGCTTAGAGGTATCCACCAAGGTGTGATAGGAATATCGAAGGTGATAGCATAGCAGTCACCAGGAAGTTGCGGGGAACCATGTTAGCTGGTAAATCCTTAATAAAATGATGGAGGGGGCCTGTCACATGAGGACCTCATTGTGATTAAAACCCATTTCAAATTTTGGATGATGTCGTAGGTTTTCCCGTTGCCGGTTTTGGAGAATGGCTGAGATGGGATATATGCAGATACGGTCGAAACCAATCTGGACACATGGAACCGGTTGTCGCGCAAATAACGATTTTCTCCTGCTGTTTCACACAGGATCCTTGGCTCCGCAGCATTTATGGAACTCTATTGGATCTCGCGCTTGGCATTTTACACACCAACATCGATTCATTTGCGTGTGCCGACTCTTCTCGCTACATCACTTATATATGGATTATAAATGAACTCGATGGATTATTTAGGGATGTCACATTGCTGGCAGAAAACATTGCTCGAATTAATATCATTGTTGCCATCGGGGTTAAAAAGCTGCAGTGAGTTCACAGCTACACCATCGGGGACCTATCTTCTGAAAATTATTCGGCTATCAGAATAGTATTTCAGAACCCGAAATCAGACAATTTAGTGTTTAATGGCGCCTCGAAGCTAATAAGGGGCTCATCGTCGTTAATTTCACAATCTCCAGAACCAGAAATTGCTTGTACGGTAGTGCGAGAGGAGAACCCAAGCCCTGCTCTCCACGACTTATTGACCATTTCTGAGACGGTTTTTTATATGTCCGAGGAGGAGCGTTTGGCGCGGAGCTTAAATGTTTTGATGGACGAAGTGCATTCACTCCTATGTCTACTTGCGACTCCATTTGTAGGGGTCTCACCAAGTTCCAACACAAACTGCTTATCCCTCTTGAAGAAGTACGGACGGGGGTGTGATGTTCCATCTAACTAGCGTATTTACTCATTACCTGAATGAAGTTCGACCTATTTTAAGATTCTTCGAGGAGTAACGCAAAGTAGGATATCCGAAGGATGGTTTACTCAGGCTTCGAATTGCTCAAACGATGGTTTAAGATTGCTACCCCTTTGACTTGAACTTTGCCTTCTTACACCTGTTCTTTAACAGCAAGCACCCTTAGACTATCGACCGTTCCTTGGGGAATAAACTCTTCAAATTCATAAAGGATCATAAGGCTCTATCACTTGAGGTTAAATCCATACTCATAATGTTTGCATGTGGAGAAATTTGAGGCACGGTTTGGTAAAAGTATCGGAAGAACCCGAATATCCTGAACAGACGTGTCGGCCTGAATAGGTACCAGCTTACCCGATCCCCGCTCCTTAAGTCCTGAGCCAGTCAACTTATCGTGTCTGCGGCATCCAGGCATCAGGATAATGGTTCAGCATAGAATCCCACAGCAAGGGTCACACACCCTGCCGCCAGGGTCACGCAGCATGGGCAAGTCTTCTCGCGCGTCGCTTTCTATAAAGTACGTTGACGAGTCGAGGTCATGCCCAAATCCTAAGCCTTGCCAAACACTGCATCATGACGGCCGAACAAGAAAATATTTCCAACAGTCCCGTCGCAGTCACAGCACCTGCTCATAGTTGACAAAGTCCCAGAAGCTCTTTGGGTTAACCAGTGTGTCTCGTTGAAACCCACGCAAGATCCAAGAGAAGAACGAGAAAGAGAAGGAATATATAACAGATGCAACAAGACAAGAGGGTACAGGTGTGCCATTTATCTTGAATATCTAGAGGAAGCATCACAGTTGCCGCAACCGTCCATGGATGTCGACAACCAGAAGCTCTCTCTCTCGTCACTTCCACTGAATAGTATTATAAGCCTCGTCAACAGGATTCTGCACCCTGTCCTCAAACGCCAAAGCAATCAGTTCCATCGACATTTGAGCCCTTGTTCACCCCCCACCACGTACGCCGTTACACCGATGCAGCCTGCTGCAATCCCTCGACATACAATTAGTTCGCAAGTAACACCGGGTCAGTGATTTCTCGACGAGGTTCGTGGAAATAGACATCATCGCGGATTTTGAAGGGACAAGTTTGGGTTTGGGAAAATTGGTTGGGAGAGTAGGAGGACGTCGTCCAAGATGGAGCCTATTCATAATGCGACGAGCGTGAGAAGAGAGAGAATATTGAATGTGGATGGAAAGGAAAGGAAGTAAAAGTGGCAGAGGCCGAGCTTGATTTCGGAGCTCGCAAGTAGGTGCGTCAGGTCGATGGATGTTTTGTCCTCACGGTTTGGCTTTGATTGAGTTGGATAATGTTTTACTTATTCTCCTCGTTTTATTTACAGGACAATGAAAGACGGCACAGCTGACAACATTGGACCGAGCTAGAACAGGAAAGGGGCAGCGGATGCCCAAGACTCAGTCGTCGCCTAGTGGGGCCGTAGGGAAATGACTGAGGCTGCACTCCATAGCATCGCATACATATATACGCGTGGAAGTGAAAAATGCGCTCGTACAATGAAAGGCAAAATATAAGCGGGTGGTCGAGTCCGCTATACGATCTGGCAGTGTTCCTGCGTTTGGGGTATGAGCATTACCGATTTTTATCACAACAACATTGTTTGCCTCATCCCACACAGTATTTGTACCTTGTCGGCTAAGACCCACATGAGCTAGTTTCGACTCTGTGCATAAAAAGCGGGACCCAGTCCGTCTGTTACCGTAAAAAATAGTGGTGCGGTAGCTATTCAAGAAGATGAATTATATGTGAAAGACATGGAACTTGATGGCAGTGCCTATAAGCAGGTGCGAAGAATCGATCGATGGTTTTTTTTTCATCGTTAGCTTTAATTGGGTTCACTAATGCCTCCGTTCCCCTCATTTTCTTAACAGGACGATGAAGGAGAACGAAAAAAAAATGACCATGAAAAGTCTGAACAATAACGTAAGATCAACCAGTTATCCACCATCTTCAATTCCCGTTGTACTTGCCACTCTGGGGTTTCGGAGGTCTAATACTACCCTGCGTATGCCGATATGACGGCTCGTAGTGGGGTGGGAAGGTGTATGGTCGGGACACTAGAGGCAACGGCGGGGGTGCGTTCCCTCATTTTCTTCATTTATGCTGCTGGAAAATGAACCACGCTCTTCTTAGATCTTCCAATAAATTGAGTTATATAGCTCACATAGATTTTATCCGAGTGCAATGGATGGGCTCTTGCGGAAAATAATGTTCTTCTGAAGAGGGCGATGCCCCATTACATATATCTCTAGAACGGAAAGTTAAACAGTTGTGCACGAATAGGTGCAAAGTGATTGTCATCTCTGATGGGTATTTTCCTGTTTCTTCGCGGATTGTCAATGTTACGTATAACATGAGTAATAAGCATCCACTTTGCACGAATGGGGTTTGTCTGTTTGAGATGAAAGTGTATTCCAGGGAATAATGTCCCAGTAGACCACTGGACAGACCGGGGGAAGTTGGAGGAGGGTGGAGGTGGAACGGGGGGAGACCATACCCATCTGTGGGACTATTACGACACGGCATAGGAACAGAGATAATGTGAGAGATATGGGTAATGATAATATGGAAAAAATGGATAGTGATAAATATTAAAAACAAGGGGTATAAGGATGTTCCTGAATATATGAGAGAATTGAGGTCGCTCAAATCATGATGTCCGTGTAAATGAAATAGGTGGGCAAGTTCTAACAAGGTCCAATTTTTCTGAACAACAGGGGGTGGGCTTCCGGCCAAGATGCTGGCGTAATTAATTTTTTGATCTGGCTTCATCATAAGCGTTCTTACCCCTCCTTTTTAGGTCTTTATTCTGAATTGAAGTATAGCCGGTAATGTGAAAGATATGGTTAACGAGAATATGTATGGGTTGTGAGAATAGGGATAAAATGGATAGGGATAAATGTGGAAGAAAAGAGCTATCAGGATTTTCCTGAAAATATGACATATTTGAAATCGGTCAGGTCATGATATCCGTGTGAATGAAATATGTGGACAAGTTCTAACAAGGTCCAATTGTATAAACAACAGAGCGTCGGCTTCCAGTCAAATGCACATTGGTAGGAAAGAGGAGCTGGTGTGATTACTTTTTTCATGTGGCTTCATCATAAACGTTCTTACTCCTCCTCCTATTTCTGTCTTTACTCTTACATAATGGAAGCATAGGCCATTCTATTTCTTTTTTAATAAAAATAATGAAAGGGAAAGAACCGGAGGATGGTGGAGCCAGCAGGATACAAAGAAAAGGTTCTCTCACTGATGTCTGCGTTGGAACATGTTCAGGAACCATCATTGCAAAGTCCCTTGTCGATATGCACGGAAATATTCAGATGGAGAGAACAGACCCATTCTGTACATAATCATAATTCACACATTTTTTCTGTGTTTGCAGTTGTCGTAACGCTACGTTATCACTCTCGGAGATTAACCCTGATGAGGAATAATAAACTTTAAAACCATCAAATGTTATTATACGGCGATGTATCAATTACGAAAAATGAATAGATACACAAGGTCTGCATGGAGACCTGGGGTAGTACGCGGAGAGACTTGACGGTACGGTTAGGTAGAAGTGTCGGAAAAAAACCGAAAATCCTGACCCGGCCGACGGGCCAGACTATTTACTCGATCCGCGCTTATCGAACTCTTACGGATTTAAATCGACTCCTGCGTAAGAAGAGTGGATGACTCTCCGTAGCCCTAGAATCCTAAATCCTCAGTTCTAAGTGATACTGCCGGTATGCCGATGGTTATAGAGGGGGAGTCCGGACGGTGCACAACTCGGCCGCACCCCTCGGTACGTTGGCAGAAGGATAGAAAGAAACGCTTCTTCCGCTGATGTTTGCATGAACACCAAGTACAAAGTCACTTGTCGATATGCACAGAAATCTTCAGATAAAGAGAACAAACCAGTTTTGTACATACTTGACAGCTTTGGTCTTTTTCAGTTTATTCTCATACTTAATGTATTATTTTCTGTATTTACCGTTATCGTAACGCTAGGTCATAACTCTCGTCGTTTAAAGCTCATCTCGGCTAATAGTACTTGTGGATGCGAGGCAGTGGCTTAGTAATCCAGTGTTATTTGGCAAATTGTGCTGCATTCAAAGCGGTGTCTCCCAAACATAGAAAAAGCCAGATGAACCTTGTCAACGGTTCTCTTTTACGTTCTTGTGACACGCCTCTTGTCTATATCTCAAGTTCCCCATGTCTGACCACGAGGTAGTGCCCAGTCACCCTGACGATGTCGAAGAGCTGCCCCCATTGGTCTCGCCTGATGCCCTGGAATCACAACGGATTTCAATCCTCGAAAGTCATTTTCAGGGCATACTCCAGAGAAAATGGGCATGTAATGTAGAGGGTCACGCCTACATCCAATCTTGAGTCGGCTCAGTACTATGTCGAATTCCCGGGGGTGGGTGCTGAGGCAGTCGTGCTTCGGCTACGGTACTGAAAAAAATGCGTTGGACGAGACCAAAGCAAATGAGAATGCTACGTACTTCAGCAGTCAGGAATTGCAACTATAAGGTCGACGACTGCCCTGTCGTCAGGGAGCTGGAGAATGCCAGCGTCTGCGCAGCTCTTAGCCGACCACGAATCTCCCCAGGCTCGATCATGCTGCGCTTTGTGGCAGGCAGGGTGACACTTGCTGCAGGATTACTATGCAGAGCACCGTCAGCCTCATGCCTTCGTGCGCCATACACGGCCTCAGCTGTCAGGACTTCGAATTGGTAAACATACTCTTCTCGGGCAGGAGTCAATTTAAATCCAAAAGAGTTCAATGAGGAGCGGGGATCGAGCGAACCGGCACCAAGTCAGGCCCGCCGCGCTGGTCAGGATTTTCTGGTTTTTCCGATACTTCTACCTAAATGTACCTTCAGCGGAATTACCTTTTTCACTTGGCTTCATCATAAACGTGTTTACTCCTCCTTTTCCGTCTTCACTTTTAATGGAAGTGTAGCCCAATCTATTTCATTTTTAATAAAAAGAATGAAGAGTGAAAGCCGAGGATGGTGGCGCCCAACTCAGCCGCGCCAGTCGATACGTCGGCAGAAGGATAGAAAGAAAAGGTTCTCTCACTGATGTTTGCATGAACACGAAGTACAAAAGTCCCTTGTCAATATGCACGTAAATCTTCAGATAAAGTAACCAAGCCAGTTTTGTACATACGTCACAGCCTTTCTCTTTTCAGTTTATTTATGATAACTAATCTATTATTTTCCGTATTTACAGTCATAATGCTATCATCATATAATATTTATGGCCCTCGGCGTTTAAAGGCCATCTTTGGAGGCGGGGCCTTTTCCAGTGACTTAGTAGACCAGTGTTAATTGGCAATTCGAACTACATTCAAAGCGGTGTCTCACAAACATAGAAAGAGCCTGATGAACCTTGTCACCGGTTCTCTTTCCATTCTCGTGACACGCCTCTTGTTTATACCTCACGCTCCCCATGTCTGAGTAATGAGTCACCCTGACCAGGTCGAAGTGCTACCCCCATTGATCTCGCCTACTGCCCTGGAATATCAACGGATCACAGTCCTCGAAAGTCATTTTCAGGATATACTTCGGAGACTATGGGCGTAATAGAGAGGGTCACGGCCTCTGTTACCACAGACCAGGTCGTGACGAGCATGTACCGATCAACAAGGACGCGCTTGATTCATGGGTTCAGCAAATTGTACGTTAATATTTTGTTTCCAGGATCGACTCCAACGTGTCGAGCTTTTTTTTTTTCCGTTTAGTGCCGTGGTTTTGCAGCTTGCATAGAACCGCCGCAAGTCTTACTGGAATCGTCAGGGATTGACGAAGGCATGTCCGACTTTGAAAGAGATGCCATGACTATGTGGTTCACACCCGTTATTTTTAATCTAACGGACGTTGAAGTCAGCCCCGGTTACCTTTGTGGTTTGGCACTAGAGCGGATCGGGACGAAGCTACTGTACGGCGCCAAGATGTCCATTGTGATTGGAAAGTGCTTGTACTACGCGCGATGTGTGGAGGAGTACCAAAGAGTTGCCGAAACGCTCATGTACACCCACGAGGACCTGAGTAGACTGCTTAACAAACAGTTAACTGTGCGGCAATTGAGCAGAATCGTTAAAGAGGGGGTGGATCTCTTGAGGCATGTTCGCTTCTGATGATGGCCATTCGTTGCATGCTGAAATCACTTTAATGAAGACCATCTTACCCGCGTAAAATCCGAGATCGGGGGACAGGGCTTGTCATGGATACCTATATCGCCTTCACATCCTGGTTGGGGCCTAGCGAGGAAGGGAAGATCGGCAGAGTCATAGTAAAGATGGCGGAGGTGATCGAGTTCATGGCGTTTATTGAGGACGTGCCAGCTAAAATGGTTCCTATGCTCTACACTGCCCTGGTCGGGTCGCAACTTCCTGGAGACTGCTATGCTGTCGCCTCGATATTCATATCACACCTTGGCGAATACGTCTGTAGCCCGTTGGCTGCCACCCTCACCACTTCACGATATTCTGTTATTACTGGCTGTTTCTCCTTCATTATTAGGGAGGTGCATGATGGACGGGGCGTGTCACATGAGGACCTCAATGTCATTAAAAACTATTTCAAACTCTGGATAACGTCTTAGGTTTCACCGTTTCCGTGGTTGGAGAATGGCTGAAATTGGCTATATGCAGATACGATCGAAACCAACCTGGACACATGGAATTGATTCACCTGCAAACATCAATTTTCTCCCGCTGTTTCATGCAGGATCCTTGGATCCGCAGCATTTATGGAGCTCTATTGGATATAACGCTTGACGTTTTACAGACCAAGATTAATTCATTTGCGTCTGCCGACTTTTCTCGCTACATCACTTCTAAATGCATTATAAATGAACTCGATGAATTATTTAAGGATGGCACATTGCTGGCAGAAAACATTGATCGAATGAATATCATTGTTTCCATCGGGGTGAAAATGCTGCAGTGAGTCCACAGTTACTCCATCACGGCCCTGTCGTCTCAAAATAATTCGGCTATCAAAATAATAATTCAGCGCCCGAAAGCAGACACTTCAGTGTTTGATGGCGCCTCGAGGCTAATAAGGGGCTCATCGTCGTTAATTTCACAATCTCCAGAACCCGAAATTGCGTGTACGGCAGTGCGAGCGGATAGCCCAATCCCTTCTCTCCACAACTTCCTGGCCTTTTTTGAGAGGATTGTCTATATGCCTGGGGATGAGAGTTCGCCGTGGAGCTTGCGGTTTTTGATGCACGAAGTGCATTCACTCCTCTGTCTGCTTGCGACTCCATTTGTAGGGGTCTCACCAAGTTCTAACACAAACTACTTATCCTCTTGGAGAACCCTAGACGGGCGTATGACTAGACTGTTCCATACGACCAACGTATTACCTTATTATTTAAATGCTGTTCGACCTATGTTAAAATCCTTAGAAGAGCAACGCAAAATTTGATATCCGCAGCATGATTTTCTCAGTCCTTAAAGTGCTGAAACGATGGTTTAAGATTGCTACAGATAACTTGGAACTTTGCCTTCTGACACCTGTTCTTGGACAGCGAGCACCCTTAGATAATTGAGCAAGGGAATAAACTTTTAAACTCATTAAAAATCATATGCCGATCAATCACTTAAGTGTAAATCCATACTGATAAGGTCTTCTGAAAATCCTGATTAGGCCTGTCCGCTAGGTGCCCGGTTGCCCGATCCCGGCTGCT
Organism: Hysterangium stoloniferum; assembly: GCA_015178975.1. Taxonomy (NCBI): domain Eukaryota; kingdom Fungi; phylum Basidiomycota; class Agaricomycetes; order Hysterangiales; family Hysterangiaceae; genus Hysterangium; species Hysterangium stoloniferum. The sequence goes on from WHVD01000120.1 coordinate 251,570, forward strand.
CAAGTCCTGAGCTGGCCTCCAGTCGACTGGTCGATCCGGTGTGCCCAGGTGTCAGACTGGCCGCGCTCTGTATAATCCCGCACAGCCTCCCACAAAGCCTCCCAGAAGGTCACATAGCCGCCTGCCAGAAGGTCACCCAGACAACATCACCCAGCCAAACCCAGCCTGACTAAGATCTGCGCAGACGCTGACAGCCTCCATTTCCCTGCCGACAGCGACTCGCAGGCTTTGCGTTTTGAATTCCCGCTATTGAACCTGGCTATCATCTTTTCTTTATTTCTGTAGTTGGGTGCGTCTTATCGCGCCTCACATTCGACATGGTGTGTTGACGAGTTGGCTATGCCCAAAGCTTAAGCCTTTCCAAACACTACACCATGACGGCCGAATCCTTTGATCGACGGACTAAAAGTCATCTTCTTACAGTCAACCTAAATCATCCTCCAGTGATCTCTCAAAGTTCAACATGTTCAACAGCGCCAAGACAGCCATACGCACAAACTCATGGGATACATTGGTTTTCCCAATCTTCCTAACATGTCCACAGGAAGACCGCCCGGAAAGGTTTCTAGCTCACTGCCATGGTGGCAGACATACGCGAAAAGCCTAGAGAGGGAGAAAAAGAAGCAGGAAGGTGGAAGATGGAACAAATGCAGCATGACAAGAGGGTACAGGTATACAATTTACCCTGAATATCCAGAGGAAACACCACAGTTGCCACAACCGCACATGGATGTCGACAAGCAGAAGCTCTCTCTCTCCCCACTTCCATTCAACAGGATCTTAAGCCTCCCCAACAAGATCCTGTACCCTTTCCTCAAACGCCAAAGCAATCAGTCCCACCGACATTCCAGGCGTTGTTCATGCCACCACCCTGTATGCCATTACAAATCAAGCTTGTTGTAGTGCCTCGACGTACAAGCTTGATATGTTAGCTGGATCGGCAATCGCTCGATGAGATTCATTGAAATTGACATCGTCACGAACGTTGAAAGGACAAGGTTGGGTTTGGCGAGATTGGGAGAGTGGGCGAGTAGGATGACATCGTCCGATATGGTACCTATCAATAATTCGACGAGTGTGAAAAGGGCCACTACTACCGTGGACGATGGTTGTATAAAGACTGTCGAGGAGAAAGGACATCCCGAGAGATGACAATGAATGTGGATGGGAAGGAAATGAAGTCAAAGTGGAAGACGAGTTTGATTTCGGGACCCACAAGCACGTACGTCGAGTGGATGCAGCCACCCTTCAATCCAAATATCCCTACACTCACACAATAGCTCGAAGCAACGGCACACAACACATTCCCGCTTATGCAAAGAATAGTGCAGATGTTCAGAGGCCTTGCCCAGATGTTTGAAAGCACATATATGCCTACAGATTCGTCGTTCTTCGCTATGGTGGGTGTGGCGGAGCAACCCAGGTAGCTTCGGAATGCATTGGGTAGTGTATAGGGACTGTTTGAAATGGTACGGTGGTTCCGTGGGCTCATTACGGGCCAGCTGGTGAATGACAGTGTGATTCCCAATTAATTCAGCTCGTACCTCGCCCGTCCGCCAGGAAGCCCCCCTCCAAACCCTAACGCCCCGACACCCTCCAAAAAGCCGCTCATCATCTTCCTCCTCGCCCTATTCGGCATTCCCTTCCTCACGCACGGTCTCATTCAAAGTCTCCGCCCGCTTACCCGCACCCAATCAACTTCTGAACGAACATATCATTGACCCGAGTAAGCTCGTGTTTGCAAGGGCTGACTTTGCATTCAATACGAAGGACTCCGTTGAGTTGGTGTCGCGTGAAGGGGAGATTGTTGCTATTTTGGGGACTGCAGAACTTGGCGTCGAGGGCGCCTGGTGGAGAGGGAGAACGAGAGATGGGAAGGAGGGTTGGTTCCCGAGCGATTATGAATAGGTATTGCCTCGGGAGAGGGCTGAGGCGAAAAAGGTTGAGTGATATGGCATTGGATTGTGTGCTGTGTATTATATCCTTGTGTCATCCGTCGCTTTTGCGTCTTATATCTCTCCCGAATTCCATTAGATCATTATGATCCTCTAAGGTTATTCATCATTTTCAAGTATTGCAATATACTGAAAATTGTACCACTCAGAGGACTGATGATGTTGAAGTTGCACACATTGGGTGCTTACCCTCAACTTCCCCATTTAGCTGCTCAAAGATGAACCACGCCCCACTTAGATCGTACAAGTCGGAAAGTGCCATACACGATATAGAGGGGGAATCCGGATGGTGCACAACTCGGCCACACCACTCGATATGTCGGGAGAAGGATAGAAAGAAAAGGTTCTCTCACTGATGTTTTCATGAACACGAAGTACAAAGTCCCTTGTCGATATGCACGGAAATCTTCAGATAAAGCGACCAAACCAGTTTTGTACATACTTCACAGCTTTTTTGTTTTTCAGTTTATTTCTCATAATTAATGTATTATTTTCTGTATTTACAGTTGTCGTAACGCTATGTTATAACTCTCGGCGTTTAAAGCTCTTCTCGGCTAACAGTGCTTGTGGATGCGGGGCAGTGACTTAGTAGACCAGTGGTGTTCCACAGCGGTGTCTCACAAACATAGAAAAAGGTTGATGAACCTTGTGAACGGCTCTCTTTCCATTCTGGTGACACGCCTCTTCTCTATATCTCACGTTTCCTATGTCTGAACACGAAGTAGTATCTAGTCATCCTGACGATACCGAAGGGCTACCCCCATTTATCTCGCCTGCTGCCCTCGAATCTCAACGTATCGGAGTTCTCAAAAGTCATTTTCGGGAAACACTCCAGAGACTATGGGCGTGTAATAGAGAAGGTCACAACCTCTGTTTCTACAGATCAGTGCTTAACAACCAGCTCAGTGTGGGGAAATTGAGCAGAATTGTTAAAGAGGGGGTGGATCTCTTGAGGCATGTTCGCTTCTGATGAACGCCATTCATTGCATGCTGAAATTATCTTAATGAAGACCATCTTACCCCCGTAAAATCCCATATAGGGCGAAATTGCTTCTCCTTCATACGTATGCCACCTTTTGTTACCGGTTGGGCACTAGCGAAGAAGCGAAGATCGGCAGAGTCATAGTGGGGATGGCGTATGTAATACAGCTCATGGCGTTTATCGAGGATGAGCCAGCTAAAATGGTTCCTTTGCTCTACACTGCCCTGGTCGGGTCGCAACTTCTTGGGGAATGCTATGCTGTCGCCTCGATATTCATATCACACCTTGGAAAATATATCTGTAGCCCGTCGGCTGCCACCCTCACCACTTCAGAACATTTGTTTATTACTTACTGTTTCTCCTCCATTATTAAGGAGGTGCATTATGCACAGCGCCTGTCACATTAGGACCTCAATGTGATTAGAAACTGTTTCAAATTCTGGTTGAGGTCGTAGGTTTTACCGTTGCTGCCTGAATGAGAAATATGCAGATACGATCGAAACCAACCAGAACACATGGAATGGATTCACCGGCAAATATCGATTTTCTCCTGCTGTTTCACACGGGATCCTTGGCTCCGCAGCATTTATGGAACTCTAATGGATATCACGCTTGACGTTTTACAGACCAACATCGATTCATTTGCGTGTACCAACTCTTCTCGCTACATCACTTATTCAATCATCTTAGATGAACTCGATCCATTATTTAAGGATGTCACATTGCTGGCAGAAAACATTGATCGAATTAATATCATTGTTTTCATCTGGGTTAAAATGCTGCAGTGAGTTCACAGTTACACCATCGCGGACCGGTTGTCTCAAATGATTCGTCTATCAGAATACTAATTCAACGCCCGAAATCAGACATTTTCGTGTTTGATGGCGCCGCGATGCTAATAAGGGGCTCATCGTCATTAATTTCACAATCTCCAGAACCAGAAATTGCGTGCGAGGCAGGGCGAGATAATACCCCAATCCCTGTCCTCCACGGCTTCCTGGCATTTTCTGAGAGGGTTGTCTATATGCCCGAGCAGGAGATTTTGGCGAGGAGCTTGAATGTTTTGATGGACGAAGTCCATTCACTCCTCTGTCTGCTTGCGACTCCATTTGTAGGGGTCTCACCAAGTTCCAACACAAACTACTTATCCCTCTTGAACAAGCACGGATGGGCGTGTGACTAGACTGTTCCATACGACTAACGTATATACGCGTTGAAATGATGTTAGACCTAGAGATAATCCCCCCATGGGGAATAAACTCTCCAAACTCATAAAATATAATCATACAACAATCTATCACTTGCCAAAAATGAATACATACTCAGAAGGTCTCCGCGGAGACCCAGGCTATTACCAGAGAAACTTGGAAGGTGCGGTTAGTTAGAAGTGTCGGAAAAAACCGAACATCCTGACCAGGCCTACGGGCCAGACTAGGTGCCGGTTTTCTCGATCCGCGCTCCTCATCGAACTCTTACGGATTTAAATTGACTCCTGGGTAAGAAGTGTATGTTTACAAATTTGATGTCCTGACAGCCGACTGGTCGTATATGGGCTCCCAGGCATCAGGCTGACGGCGCTCACACTCCACAAATGGCACTGCCTGTCACACGGGTCACACTGCTGCCAAAGGTCACACTGCCTGCCAAGGGTCACACTGCCTAATATCTCAGACGCTGGCAGCCTACAGTTCCCTGCGATAGAGCCACCGACTCATAGGATTTGCGTTTTGGTTGACACGTTTAATTTATGCTATTGAAACTGAATAACATTTTTTCTTTATTTCTGTACTTGGGCAAGTCTTATCGCACATTGCCTTCGATAACGAGTTGAGGCTATGCCCAAAGCCTAAGCCTTCCCAAACACTGCACCAGGACGGCCGAGAAAGTCAACATCTAAAAGTCCCGTCGCAGTCACAGCACCTGCTCATAGTGGACAGCCAGATGCTCTTTCGTTCAACCAGCGTGTCTCGTCGAAACCCGCGTAAAGTCCAGAGAAGGAGAATAAGAGAGAGATGGAACAGATCCGACAGAGGTACAGGCATGCCATTTGCCTTTAATATCTAGGGGAAGCATCACAGTTGCCACAACCGCCTACGGGTGTTGAAAACCAGAAGCTCTTCCACTGAACGGGATCGTAAGCCTCCGCCCCAGGATTCTGCACCTTGCCCTCAAACGCCAAAGAAATCAGTCCCATCGACATTCGGGGGCAAGCGGGCGGCGAGGCTGCGAATGAGACGATGCATGAGGAAGGGAATGCTACACAGTGCGAGGAGGAGGATGATGACCGGCTTGTTGGAGGGTATTGGTACGTTGGGGTTTGGTGGGGGGCTGCCCGGTGGACGGACGAGGTACTAACTGGATTCATCTGATATTCCGCCGTCATTCACTGGCCGGCCCGTAATGAGCCCACGCAGCCCCCGAATCATCTCAAACAGCCCCAAAACGCTACCCAGTGCATTCCGCCAACTGCCCAAGCTTCTCAGCCACACCGACCATAGCGAAGAACGACGAATGTGTAGCCATATACATGCTTTCGAGCATCTGGGAAAAGCGTCCGAACGTCTGCACTATGTTCGGAATGAACACGAATGTCTGTCGTTGCATACAACTGATGTGTGATTGTAGGGTTGGTTATTCCGATTGAAGGGGTGGCTGCATCCACTCGACGTACGTGCTTGTGGGCTCCAAATCAAGCTCGGCATCTTCCACTTTCATTTCCTTCCCATCCACAGTCATTATCATCTGTCGGGCTTCCCTTTCTTCTCAACAGTCTTGGTACAACCACCATCCACGGTAATAGTTGCGCTTTTCACACCCATTGCATTATTGATAGACTCTATATCGGATGACGTCGTCCTACTCTCCCACTCCCAATCTTGCCAAACCCAAACTTGTCCGTTCAAAGTCTGCGACGATGTCTATTTCCACGAACTTTGTCGAGCAATCGCTGACCCCGTGTTGCTTGCGAGCTAACTGATCGAGCTGTACGTCGAGGCATTACAACAGGCTGGATCGATTGTAACGGTGTATGTGGTGGCGGCATGAACAACGTCTCATCCAATCAACTTCCGGACGAGAAAGCCATTGCCCCTAGTAAGCTTGTGTTTGCAAGGGCTGGTTTTGCATTCAATACGAAAGTCCACGTGGAGTTGGGCGTTGCGTGAAAGGGAGATTGTTGTTATTTTTGGGACTGACGATCCTGTTCTGGCGTTGACGGTGTGTGGTGGAGACGGAGAACAGGGGATGGGAGGGAGCGTTGGTTCCCCAGAGATCATGTACAAGTTTTGACTGCGGAGGAGGCCGAGACGAAAATGGTTGAGTGATATAGCAATGGACTATGTGCCATGTATTATATCCTTGTGTCATCCGTCGCTTTTGCGTCTCATATTTCTCCCGAATTCCATTATATTATTATGATCCTGTAAGGTTATTCATCACTTTGAAACATTGGAATCGATTTAAAATGTATCACTAAGAGGACTAATGATGTTCAAGTTGCACACATTGGGTGCTTTCCCTCAACTTCCGCTTTCAGGCGGGGGAACAAAGGTCAAGTTAATAAACAACAGAGGCTGGGATTCCAGCCAAGATACTGGCGTAATTACCTTTTCATGTGGGTTCATCATAAGCGTTCTTGCTCCTCCTTTTCTGTCATGACTTTGAATGCAAGTATAGCCCATTCCATTTCTTTTTTCATAAAAAGATGAAAAGTGAAAGAGCTGGAGGATGGCGGGACCCAACTCGGCCGCACGACTGGGTACGTCGGCAGGAGGATGGAAAGAAAAGGTTCTCTTACTGATGTTTGCACGAACGCGAAGTTCAAAGTCCTTTGTCGATATACACGGAAATATTCAGATGAAGAGAACAGACCCATGTTGTACATACCAAAACAACCTTTTTCTTTGTCAGTTTATTTATTATAATTATTGTATTATTTTTTGCATTTACAGTTGTCATAATACTATGTTTTGACTCTCGGCGTTTAAAGCTCATCTCGGCTAACAGTTTGTCAGTGACTTAGTAGACCAGTGTTATTTGGCAATTTGAACTACATTCAAAACGGTGTCTCACACACATATAAAAAGCTTGATGAACCTTGTCAACGATTCTCCTTTCATTCTTGTGACACCCCTCTTGTCTATATCTCACGTTTCCCATGTCTGACCACGAGGTAGTACCTAGTCACCCTGACCATGTCGAAGAGCTACCCCGACTGATCTCGCCTGCTGCCCTCGAATCTCAACGGATCGGAGTACTACAAAGTCATTTTCAAGATATACTCCAGAGACTATGGACGTGTAATAGAGAGGGTCACGGCCTCTGTTACCACAGACTAGGTCGTGACGAGCATGTACCGATCAACAAGGACGCGCTTCATTCATGAGTTCTGCAACTTGTATGTTAATATTTTGTTTCGAGCATCAACTGAAATGTGTTGGACTTTTTTTTCGTTTAGTGCCTTGGTTTTCCAACTTGCTTAGAGCCGCCGCAAGGTTTTCTGGATTCATCATGGATTGAACAAGGCATGTCCGACTTTGAAAGAGATGCCATAACTAGGTGGTTCGCACCCGTTATTCGTAATCTGACGGAAGTCGCGGACCTGCCGTCTCAAAATGATTCGGCTATCAGAATACTAATTCAGCGCCCGAAATCACTCACTTTAGTGCTTAATGTTGCCTCGAAGCTAATAAGGGGCGCATCGTCTTTAATTTCACAATCTCCAGACCCCGAAATTGCGTGCGTGACCGCGCGAGTGGATGGTCTAATCTGTGTCCTTAACGACTTCCTAGCCTTTTTTGAGACGGCTGTATACATCCCCGGGGAGGAGATATTTGTTAGAATATAGGGTTGTGCGAGCATGCATAAGGTGCTACACCGGCAATTTGCCACCCCATTGTTCCGCGTAACCTTTTGTTACCATACGTCTATTGTTCTCAAGGCGTATATAACTAGTATAGATTTTTGTATTTACGCTATCCGTTTGCCTCCTACGAGACACACAGGGTCAAACGGAAATCACATTCGTCCTTGTTTCTGATTGTTGCGAGCTTCGAGATTTTATTCCAACAATATTCATGGCTGAATTGATGGACGACGTACATTCGCTCCTCTGTCTGCTTGTGACCCCATTTGTCGGGGTCTCACCAAGTTCTAACACAAACTACTTATCCCTCTTTCAGAAACACCGACCGGCGTATGAATAGACTGTTCCATACGCCCAACGTATTTACTCATTATTTAAATGATGTTCGACACATGTTGAGATTCTTAGAAGAGTAACGCAAGGTATGGTATCCGCAGGCTGGTTTTCTCAGTCCTTAAAGTGCTCAAACGATGATTTAAGATTGCTACCCTTATGACTTAGAACTTTGCCTTCTTACACCTGTTCTCGGACAGCAAGCACTCTTAGAACATTGAGCGTTCCGTTGGGGAATAAACCCCTTAACTTCATTAAGGATCATCTAGCCATCTGTCACTTAAGGGTAAATCCACACTCATAAGGTCTGCATAGAGAAGCGTGCTGGGATGCGGAGAAAGTGGAGGTAGAAGTGTCAGATAAATCCGAAAATCCTTATTAGGCCTGTCCGCTAGGTCCCCGGGTACCCGATCCCGGCTGCTCAAGTCCTGAGGTGGCGTCCAGTCGACTCGTCGTCCCTGGTGTACCCAGGCGTGAGGCTTGCGGCGCTCCACCTATCATCCCCCACAGCCTTACATAGACAGCCCCAAAGTCACACAGTCAGATCCAGCCTGTGTCTGGTGCACCCAGGCATAGGCTTACGGCGCTCTGCATAGGAAGGGTCACACAGCCTGCCACCAGGATTACGCAGCATGATCAAGCCTGTGCAGATGGCTGTCGTAGGATATGCGCAGACCCCACCAGCCTCCAGTTCCCTGCCGAGGTAGCCACCGACCCATAGGATTTGCGTTGTGGTTGACGCGTTGAATTCACGCTATTGAAACTGACTAGCATTTTTTCTTTATTTCTGTAATTCGGCAAATCTTATCGCGCGTCACCTTCGATATGGTATGTTCACGCACGAGTTGAGAGAATGCCCAAAGCGCAAGCCTTGCCCAACACTGCACCATGACGGCCGAACAAGACTATTCTGATTCTTCTTAAGACGTCTTCCTCAATCCTTACGTTGGCCGGCCAAAGGTCATCTTCTGACTAAATTGTCCTATGGTGCCAACACACTCATACGCAAAGACTCATGGGATACGTTGGTTTTTCTAATATTCCTACCATGTCCACAGGAGGAGTGTCATGAAAGGTGTCTAACCACCCGCCCTTGTGGCAGACATCCGCGAAAAGCCCAGAGAAGGAGAAAAGGAAGCCGAAAGGTGCCCGCATAACATTTAACTCGAATATCCAAAGTCCCGTCGCAGTCACAGCACCTGCTGATAGTTGACCACGTACCAGACGCTCTTTCGTTTAACCAGCGTGTCTCGTAGAAAACCGCGTAGAGGCCAGGGAAGGAGAATGAGAATGAGATGTAAGAGATGCAACAAGAAAAGAGGGTACCGTCGTGCCATTCACCTTGAATATCTAAACGAAGCATCGCAGTTAAGAGCCGCCCATGGATGTTGAAAACCAGAAGCCCTCTCACTTGCCACTTCCACTGAACGTGATCGTAAGCCTCCACAACAGGGTCCTGCACCCTGTCCTCACATACCAAAGCAATAAGTCGCATCGACATTCGAGGTGTTGTTCACGCTGCTGACATGTATGCTGTTACAACCGATGGAGCCTGTTGTATTGCCTCATATACTTGTATTTTTTAGTCCAACGAGTCTCAGCATTATTTCACCGGTGCGATATCTGAATTCGCTTCACGTTATAGGCCCCGGCCCTATTTCTCACTGACCTCGAGTTTTAGTCAAGCATTTCAATTTGTAAATTCACTTTGGTTACTCTCGAGAAAATTAAAGATTATGAAATTAGCACTAAGAGTGTTTATCAAGTTTTTCCCAAGCTGAGAAATGTTAATGATTTCACATGGAGTCCGAGCATGAAGACCATAATTGAATCATTAAATTAATGGAAAATTGATATTGGGGAACTTTGTTGAAGCAACGCACATGCAGTGGATCAAGAACACGTCTCTGACCAATTATGTAAGCAACTGTACAGTACATATGTATGAGATCGCATGTATGTTAACAAACTTACCTGCCGGCTACGTGCAGATTTGGGAGCCCCTAAACCGGAGAAGCTACAAATTGAAGAGGACTAGCAGCTTCGAAAGAAAAGAGCCTATAGCTAAATTATGTTGCGCATTGAAGATGAACCAAGGGTAGTAAATATGGTGAATGACGATCCAAGGGGCGCATGGGAAATCTGAAAAACAACGTACGGAATGTATTTAACCAATAGTGGAACAATGTTATTGTCAGCACTTCGAATGCGCTATGACGGAACGGGTATTATCGAATATAAAGCCCAAATGAATTCGATCAGATTGAAAGTATTGGAAGTGAATCATGTTATAGAGGACACGGACTATCTCAGCCTGTATATGAGTATACTGCCGGAAGAGTTTGACGTTACGATTGACTGTGAATTGGACACAGTCGAAGAAATCGTCCTAACATCCCTTATTCGGCTAATATACTATCTCAGTATCCATCTAATCCTGCTCTTATCCATTGAAATCTCGCCAAATTAATATCTGTTTATGACTAGAGAGTAGAAAGTACGTTTAGGAGTAGGATATTTATGCTTACATAGATATCCAGTTCGTGAGTTTGGAGGGGAGACGGAGGATAGCCGATTGACGGGAGGATACACATTCTTTCTTGTATTGTGACATCATCCAGACAATAGACTACCGTGGCACTTTCAGAAGCCGCCCGCGAAGGCATGTGGATAAGACATTTCTTTCGAGAACTCAATATCATACATAAAGAACCGACGGCTGCTTTGGGAGACAATCAAGGAATGATAGTGCACGTCTAATCAATTTCCACGGCGCCGAATGAAAGACATTGAAGTCGAATACCACTTTATTCCACAGTTAATTTAAAACTGCACCATACAACTCCATTACCGCTCCACAAAAGAAATGATCGTCGACATACTTGCAAAACCATTATCCACATCGACACACATGTATTATGCGCATCGTCTTGGCCTATTTCCTTCTCCCAACTGTGGGCCTATTGTCACGGGGAATAGAAATAGTGATAATGTGAGAAATATGGGTAGCGATAGTATGTATGGGTTGTGAAAATATGGAAAATGAGGATAGTGATTAATATGGAAGAAGAGGGAAAACATGACATCATTGAAGTCGTTCAGATCATTGCGTCCGTGTAAATGAAATAGCGTCGACAAGTTCTGACAGGTTCCAATCTTATAAACAAGACAGGATGAGCTGCCAGCCAAATGTACATTGGCAGGAACAAGAAACTGGCGTAATTACCTTTTTCATCTGGCTTCATCATCAGCGTGCTTGCTCCTTCTTTTCTGTCATTACTCTTAATGGAAGTGTGGCCCAATCTATTTCTTTTTTTAATAAGAAGAAAAGTGAAGCCGAGGATGGCGGAGCCCAACTCGGCCTCACCAGTCGATACGTCGGCAGAAGGAGAGACAGAAAAGGTTCTCTCATCTCACTGATGTTTGCATGAACACGAAGTACAAAAGTCCCTTGTCGATACGTACGGAAATCTTGAGATAAAGAGAA